>JAJODA010000245.1:0-26730 GCA_021730345.1 Fusarium cicatricum | reverse complement strand
CCCACCCACGCACCCACGCCAAGCACCGAAGAAGCTCCAGATAAACACGGGTCCCCTGTCCCGGCATCATGGGCTGCCAGTGGCTGCCAAGTGATTTAGTGCCAAGGACCAGCATCCTGAACCGTACGAGGATACCAATCATACCTTATCAATCTGTGCTGGACTCTCAAGCGATGGTCCACCTCACGGAGCGTCGAACCACTAGCGGAGTGCGCGATGTTGCTCTCCACTGTGTGTTCAACCATATCCCAGAGAGTGGCCCAATGTTACCAAGACATCGGGATGGCATGCGTAGGGCAAGGATAGACATGGTGGTACTGGAGGCACGTTACATTGGCGTCTGCAGAATATAAATCCGTTGCCGTTCTCCGTAGTGTTGACCTTTGCAGGGCTCTTATCAATCCACATCGTTCCTCACCTCTTGTGCGACAAATCTCCTTCGGGTTCGAGAGTACAGCAAAGGTTATACATGATGGCGCAACAGGACGAGGTCGAATCCGGCCCCAAAACCGTCACGGAAAAGGACCCGACGGTCGTCGACGACAAAATGGGTCCCCACGATGACAAGGAACGCACCGATACCGATGTCGACTCCAACACAGGAGGCCTGAGGGGTATTGAGAAGATGGAGGCCCTGACTCAAACCTGGACCAAGCCATGGCTCATTGCTGCTTACCTGCTGTAAGTTGACTACAATTGGCTTTCGATACACCAAAAGAACAATGTCTGACTTTGAGCCCTTAGCATCTGGCTCGTCTTCTTCACCGACTCCCTGCAGCAACAAATCTCCAACGCCCTTCTTCCATACGTGACCAGTGCCTTTGGTCTCCACGGCCTTATGGCCGCCACTGGTATCGTCTCCAACCTGGTGGCCGGAGTCAGCAAGCTGCCACTTGCTCGAATCATCGATGTCATTGGCCGAGTTCAAGGTCTCTTGATCATGCTTGGCTGCGTTGTGATCTGTAAGTATCAGTAACTGAACTTACAGCTATCACCTCTGTACTTACAGCAGCCTTTAGCGCTCATTCTCATGGCTGCTTGCACCAACGTCGAGACTTATGCAGCCGCCCAAGTCTTCTTCTGGACTGGTATGAACGGCATCGGTTACGTGCTCAACATCTTCATGGCCGATACGACAACGCTCAAGAACCGAATGATCCTCTTTGGCTTTACCTCGACGCCTTACGTCTCTAACACTTTTGCCGGCCCTGCTGCGGCCCAGGCTTTCCTTGAAGGCAGCACCTGGCGATGGGGCTACGGTGCTTTCACCATCATCATTCCCGTCATCCTCTCCCCCATCATCGCCATCTTCACGATTCAGCTCCGACGTGCAGAAGCCAAGGGTCTCTTTGTCAAGGAGAAGGTTGACCGCACCTTGTGGGAGAGCATCAAGTACTGGGTGATTGAGCTCGACCTTGCTGGAATGATCATCATCGTTGCTGGCTTCTCTCTCCTTCTTCTGCCCTTTAGCTTGGCTGGGTACCAGCAGCACAAGTGGAAGGAGCCTAGCGTCATCGTGATGCTCGTCATCGGCTGTCTTTGTCTTATTGCCTTCCCCTTCTATGAGAAGTACATTGCTCCCAAGTCGTTCATCCCGTACGAGCTCTTCAAGAACAGGACTGTTCTGGTTGCCTGTCTTCTTGGCGGCAACATGTGGATCAGCTTCTAGTAAGTAGCTTTCTGAGCTTCATCCTGTCGGTGACATGAACTAACAAGCCATAGTTGCTACAAGCTTCAGTTCTCTTCTTACCTACAAGTTGTCTACAACCTGAGTGTTTCCAAGGCTGGCTACATCACAAACATCTACAACATTGTTTCCTGCGCATGGGCTGTCCCCGTTGGACTGTGAGTTTATACAAGTGTCACATCGTCCTAAACAAAGCGACTAACATTTCCCTAGTCTCCTTCGTGTTACAGACCGATACAAGTGGCTAGGCTTGGCCATGCTGCCCCTGCAGATTCTGTCGACCGGCTTGATGATCAAGTTCCGTATGCCTGATACATCAGTTGGCTATGTCATCATGTGCGAAGTTCTAGGTTCCATTGCTGGAGGCACATTTGTCATGATCGAACAGATCGCCGTCATGGCTTCCGTTCCCCACAGAGACGTAGCTGTTGGCCTGGCCATGCTCAACGTGGTGACCAGTGTCGGCGGTGCTATCGGGCAGTCCATCAGCGGAGCTATCTGGACCAACTTGATGCCCAGCAAGCTCGCCAAATACCTGCCCGAGGAGTTGCAGGCAGATGCTTTGACGATTTATGGTGATCTTACTCAGCAGCTAGCATTCCCCTGGGGAAGCCCTGAGCGAGACGCTATTGTCAGAGCATACGGTGAGACACAGAAGGTCATGATCATTGCATCCCTGTCGGCGCTCGCTGGACCACTTTTATGGCTCTTGTTGATGAAGAACCACCGCTTGAGTGAGAGAGAACAGACCAAGGGACTCCTTTTCTAAGCACTGATATATGAAACTTATACGTCGACACTGATACAACAAGAAAATGGCAACATACCGAAGAGTCTCAGGCTCGTTAATGTCTATATAATACAATCTTACGTTTATTTTATGACTCTTAAACACTCTAAGGCTAAAGGATCGAAGATAGTGAGAAGAGATGAAACAATAGTCACAATTTACTTATCACATCCATGTGCCACTGTAGTACTGGCCGTTGAGGCCCTACGGTCCATCGGTAAGAATCTCGTCTTCGATATTTGTTCATACTCGTAGATATCGAGAACTTTCAGCAATTTAACGGCGGATGTGAGGTATGATTCTGATTCTACAGCTTCGGAAGCTGTCCTTACTTACTGCACCGGGTTAATACAGGACAATAACACACTGCTCGGAAGAATAGAAAGATTAAGAACTAGGAGACTTGGTATTTTTTGCCCACTCTACAGATTAGTTCTGTAACATCTACGATGGTATTCTCGAAGCCTTTCCTCGTAGCGATCATGACCCCTTTTCGCCCAATCCTTCCAACTATATTGTAATCTTTGGAAATACAGCAAAGATGTTGATTTCAAGGGCATGATGTTTGTAGTGACTATTTGTGTCAATCACTTTGACCCTTGGCCTTGTTCGAATTGATCTCAGATAAAGGTGTCCCAGGTTCAACTGATCGACGTCTTTCATGCCAGCACGCAAATCCCTCTGAGATACTTGCAATCACGCCGCTAACACAGTTGTGTTAGCTCGTAGAATGGAGGAACTTTATGAACCCAAATATTACATCGGATCCAAACAAAGCATCCAGCCTTCTTGTTTCTTCAAGATCGCGGACGCACAGAATATCCAAGTGGCAGTCTATGCCTCGGGCTACTTGGTCGTTTTGCTCTCTGCATTCATCAGAATAAAAGGACTAGATTCTTTGAAGCTGAGGGATGAAATTGTCTGCACAAACAAGAAACACTCCTCGGTTTCATCTTGAAGACAAATTCCATGCAGCCGATGCATCTTGAATCATATATCAGGCAAGCAAACAGGAAAGTGGTTAAACCGAGCACAAGGAGAACTTTTTATATGTTGCACTTGTGACCTTTCCATACTTCCCATTTAGGTTTCGATCTTATTCGTCAAAGTCAAAGGCCGCAAGAATGCCTAATTGGCAGAAGCTTTACGAACATGCTTCACTGTTTGGCTACCTGGAGTCAGATAGCTGTACTTGTTTTCCCTCCGTTGGATTCCCGGTCTATCCATGAACGAATCACGTCGACTTCTTGTGCAAGAATCATGCGTTCATCTACTTACGTCGCGGAGCGACTTACGAAGCGCCACCTCGATATTCTGCTGGGGGAACGTCTGGAAGTTATATTGTTCTTCAGATGCCCCTTCCGACTTTAATTCGAGTCCATTCAGTGTCCAGCAGCTTGCTAAGCTTAACTACGACCATTTGGCGACTGCACTTCTCGAAGAAAGAAACACTCTGCTCTTGACGAGCCCTCGCGGCCCGTTCCGTGGTGTGAAGAACTCGGTTGTGCCACTGGCTCGGGAATCCAGTGGCTGAGAATGGTAAAGAGCTTTGTATACGAGACTTCTGGGAGGGAATGAAGAGATGGGCTTGCGATAACAATATATCCGGAGCTTGAAGGAACTCGTCCGTTACCACTGAAGCTTGAGCAAGATAGTGCTGCAGCAGTCAAGGACATACTATTAGGAGGGTCTTCTAGATGCTCGGAGAGTGTCTTTGTTCAAATTGAGCCATCAAATATCGAAATGAGCCGCAGCGTCATGAAATGACCCCGGCGGAAAGGTAGAGTCGTTCACCCAACTCCCACTACCTTGGTAGCAGCTCGAGATCAATCATGTGTGATGTTCGTACAAGTTTGCCAAGAAGCTATGCGATTTACGGTTTGTTGTCCTGGGGGGGATTGGCGCGGTTAAAGGAACGGCATTCAGGCTATTCCCAGGGTGGTGGGGAATCTCAACATCCCCTCGTTTCCCGACGTCAACTCTCTGATTCAGGTTCACTATAGTCTCATGTGGAACTGAATCAGGCGATCAATGAATATAGTCCCTGATGTCGTCTCAATCATCCAATGCTCCCATATCTCGTCGCCTCCATAACCCTTCACATTGAAAGACACTCTTCATTGCTCTTTAGACCAATATGACAGCTACGCAATCGGCATCGTCTCTTCCCCACCTCTGCCGAGCGGACAATGGCCAAACCCAGCTCATTGTCCATGGCAAGCCTTTCCTCATGCTCCCCGGTGAGCTGCAAAACTCGTCGCTGAGCTCTGCCAAGTACATGAGCGAGGTTTGGCCAGTGATGAAAGCAAACTCCATCAACACCCTACTCGGATCCGTGACATGGGAAACGATTGAGCCGCAAGAGGGCCAGTTCGACTTTGGCGAGCTCGACAAAGTCCTCTCTGGCGCGCGCGAAAATGGAATGCATCTTGTTCTACTCTGGTTCGGCTCTTATAAGAATGGAATGTCCACTTACGTTCCTGGATGGGTCAAGAGAGACACCAAGAGATTTCCCCGCGTCCAGGTTCTCGAGGCTGGAGGCGTCAAGCGAACCTTGGAGATGATCGCGCCGACCAGAGAGGCTTGGTCGGCCGACGCGCGCGCCTTTACTGCCCTCATGCGACATCTCGGCGAAGTCGACTCAGAGCACAATACCGTACTCATGGTGCAAGTCGAAAACGAAACAGGTCTATTGGGTGATTCTCGAGATCGGTCGCGCACGGCCGAGGAAGCATTCGCCCAACCGGTCCCCAGCCAGTTGCTGGAGCATCTTTCCAAGTCAGAAACCCATTCGCGATTCGAGGAGCGCTTCCCCAACGTACCCAAGTCTGGCTCCTCCTCCTGGGAATCGGCCTTTGGTCCTGGGCTTGCTGCGCACGAGGCCTTCATGGCGTATCACATCTCGTCGTTCGTGGGACATGTCGCCAAGGCTGGAAAGGAGCAGTATTCGATTCCCTTATTTACAAACAGTTGGCTCAGCTTTGACGATTCTTCGCAACTTGATCTGCATGGATTCCCTGTTGTCGTCGGGGGAGGTTCCGAGCCTGGTGTTTTCCCATCCGGAGGCCCCTGTCCCCAAGTCCACGATATTTGGAAGTACAACGCCCCTGCGCTCGATTTCCTATCGCCAGATGTTTACTTTCATAATTACGAATTGGTGTGCCGACATTTCACTGAACAAGGAGGCCCGCTCTTCATTCCCGAGCAGCGGAGGGATGCATACGGCGCGCGACGGGTCTGGCTGTCTTATGCGACGTACGGTGCGCTCGGAGCCAGTCCCTTTGGCATTGACACGGGCCCTGAAGACATAGGGCGCGAGTTCAAGCTCCTTGCTCAGACCTCGTCGTATCTGCTTGACGCTGCGCCCAAGGACCGGTTTGGGTTCTTCTTCGATGAGGAGCCTAGTGACAAAGTGCCTGAGCGTTGGACTCGCGTCTTTGACGACATTGAAGTGACGATCGAGCGATGCTTCGTGTTTGGAAAGGCCGGTCCCGGCGGCGGAATGGTGATCCATCTCGGCGATGCCAAGTTCCTGCTGGTAGGTCGAGGCTTCCATGCTCGATTCAAGAGTGTGCGCAAGGAGGCGACTTTCACCGGGATCTTGCGGGCGGAGGAAAAGGAAGTCGACTCGAATGGCAAGCTCCAGACGTTGAGGGTGCTGAATGGAGATGAGACGAGGAGCGGCGAGTTCGTCATGATGCCCAACGATGACCCTGACTATGGCGGATTTCCCATCGCAGTCACGATTCCAGCAAGGACGTGTATTGCAGAGGTGGAGGCATACTGGATCGCTGAGGACGAGGACGATAGGTAACGGACAAGTCAATTGCCATCACGACTTATATCTCGCGCTTCACAATAGCAGATGCTCAATTGGTTCCCTTATCAGATCGTTGTAACAGTCATCCAACCACATACGACCATAGCTCTTGGAAAATACGGGATCCCGTCTGCTCTCCCATAGTCAAGCTGAGAAGCGGTGAATTAGTACTCGGGTCGGTGACGACCGGGGAATCCTCACTGTTGTATGTTTTTTGATGCAAATTATTTGTCTCTTTTTTTGTTCTGCTCAATACTGGCCATTGAGTTCATCACTTGTCGTGGGTGACCGGCGAAGCAGAGCTGAGGCTGGTGGGCTCAACTCCAAGCTCCTCAGGAAGTACGCGATGACAGTTCGGACGCAACTAGTTGTTCCTTTGCCATCAGGCCGGATTTTCCAGCCGGCCACGGCTATCAGGCAGGATAAATCTGAGAAAGAATACCCTGGTTTAACATGGGTTCAATTCGTCGTTGATAGATCCCATCCCATAACCGGTGTTTTGAACACGCTCTGATCACGTGTTCCGCCTTACAGCTCTAGTCTGGGAGCAGTTCCCCCAAACCAAGTACACAACAGGCCAGCCAGTAAACATTCCGACTCGAACTCGTTTCTTTATACTCACGTTACATTACTTTATACGCATCTTTAGGAAACCGGAGGGCCAGGACGTCCAAGTCCACCATTATCACTCAAAATAGTTGAGAGCTGATTGCTGTAGGGTAGCGATCGTGAAGCATCCAAGCCTCCAGATTCTAAATGCGGAAGCCAAGCATCTTAGAGCGAAAGGTTAGAGTAAACACTTCACCTACTAAACAAGCTCCCTGACACACCAACATTCCTGGTATGTTATTGCATTACTTATTGACCCGCCTTGGCGGTTCGCGGCTGAAGGATGCGCCGCTTCGGCATCGGCCTTGACTCGCCAAGAAGCTTGCATCTCTGAATGAAACCCCCCAGTACGACTCTACGATCCAACACCCTCGTGCAGACTGCAGCGATTCCTCCAAAAAGCAATGACCAATACCCCAAACTCCAAGAACCGACGAACTGTTGGGGTCACAGCCCCCTCACCATGGTCGCGCATGGGGCCCCAAGACATCGTTTGAGGCATACGATCGGCAATCCTCCAGGAACGACAGGATCTTGACCCTGGCGGGATATGATCGACAGGAACGCGATTGAGGGAGCTAGAGATGTAACCTCATGAGGTAGGGCTGAGGATTAGTCTGGGACTGTGACAGAAGCATTCTTACTGTGCCGTCAAGTTCTCGCTGTGCCGTCAAGTTCTTGCTTTGGTCGTTTTCCTAGCGAAACATCAAATTCTCATGGGCCAAAGCGATGTCGGCATCAGTAAGGTGAACTCGCCATTTCTGGCCCATGCTTCAACTTTCAGCCGCACATTGTGGCTCATTCAAACTCGAGAACTCAAACGAGCGACTCATGTAGATAAAGCATGCCATGTTAGCGCGAGAATGAATGACGGCACTGGCTTGGCCCAGGACGACTACGAGCCGCTAGCAATCCCTCTAACGAGCCGACTGTGGACATGGTTTCAACGGTCTCCTTCTCAATGTGCCGGGTCGGAGTATTTGTCAAAACTGCCTGCCAGATTGGAGCCCAGTAGCAACAGAAACCGGTCCGGTTTGAGATGAGGGCATCAGAGTTCAGGTCAGCAGCCACAGCATGAATTGCATGAAATAGAAGAGGCCGAGATAATTCTAGACGAAAGCTTTCATGGGTGTACTCTGATCGTCAGTCGTTCAAAGGGATGAGGGACAGCTGATGGCTGCAAGCACTGGCCAGTTCGTCCATTCGTCAAGAAGGCCCCTCCTGAGGCCCTAGCCAAGCTTTGCATGCTCGTACCGAAAACAACCAAAGCCCACATCTTGACCTTTGATACGACATCCCTTCAATGCTGCTCTCTTCTGCGAGAACCGCGTCACGGCGAAACAGGGCAAAAGTGGCACCACCGCATCTAGACCCTTCGATCTTTGGCAGCGTCACATTCCGGGAGGAATCCGAAGGTAGGTCATCGATAGTGCAGGTCCAGACGAAGTGGCTAGATGAGCGAGCAGAAGCGGCGCGATTCGAGTAAGGATCAGGGTTGATGATGAGATGAGATGAGGAAGCGATGGATGATAGTAATGTTCTTTAAAGATTTGGTCGAGTTTGTAATACTAACGTAGAGCTCCAAACGGAAGCCAAGACGGGAGGTAAGGTTTGATGGTTTGAAAGCTGTCGTGAGCAAGGGTCGGGTCCATGGTGATGGCTCCACTGATAGCGCAAGTCGTCCCCTGAAGCACAGGGAAGGCAAGAGGGCACATGGCCCCTGGAAGGCCCGGACTCCCAGGGCCTAGGGTCTACAAGCTCCCCTACACCAAGAGACCCCACCTTGCCGGGCTCTGCGGACACTCCAGGATCACCGAGCCAATGAGACTGCGTAGCCCCTTCCATGTGAAGGAAAGCTCGTGCTTTCTCGCCTCGGCGAGTGGCCTCGGCACCTCACCAAAACAACACACCATCACCAGGGACTCTGGGGAGAATCCATTCGAGCTTGAAGCCGTTACGTCGAGTTTAGGTAACACGTCGGTCGTTCTATGGCTGGTATGGCCGTTATTCCACTATTCCCCAGAGCGCACGACACATGGAAACTCTGCCCCGGATTCGCTTCCCCCTTCAAAGGGCGCTCGAGTCTCGAGGATCCATTTTCCCCAGACGGAGAAAGCGGTGGCATTCGATCGCGGCATCTGATGAAACAGCGCCGCTGCCAGCCGACTCTCTCTGCTGGGAACGTGGCCAGGGCTACCTCGGGACTGGATCTTGAGCTGATGATTAGGGCATTGAGCCAACCGTCCCACGTGTCAGCAAGCATCAAACCAACACAGAACACCACGCCCCAACAAGAGAGGTGAGACGGGTACCTTGCTGCCATGGACTCCTCATTCAAAGACACGGGTTGCAGAGCCGTCGCCCTTGTCATTGGCCCGGTCGATTGATTGCTTGTCAGCGGTATTACTTGCAACGCCTCTCCGATACGTCTCCGATAACCACGAGTCAGTGCGCATATGTCGTCTTTCCATGGAAGCTACGCTAAGGCTGGCGAATAGAGCGAGCGATTACCGGACACGCCATTCCCTTCGCAGCCGAAGGTGAGAGACTCCAAGACCTCCAACGAGGTCCGGAACAGGACTCCACGCTCTCTCCCTTCCCCATCTTCCATCTCCCATGATGGGCTAAGACCTTGCTAACGTTTGTTCCCCTGCCGCCACTCGCAACCAATTCGGTTTGCAGCTTCTTTAACCGGCAAGACTCGTCCGCGCCTCTCCGGTGCATCAGGGACAGCACAACGTGGCCGCCTTCCGATCCCTGAGATTACACTCCAAGAGGCATTGTCGGGTCCTCTCATCTCACGCTTACTCGCCTCCGCGTCTCGGAAAACGGACCCCAGCGCACATTTCTTTGGCCACAGACCGACCCGTCACATCGAACATGGACCCGCAGGAGCGCTGCCTGGGCGCTTGAAGTGGTTCCCCAAGCTCGATATGGCAGACGGCATGCAACGCACAAGCACCCATCACGACCTTGATGATACGATCGAGACATGCCCAGACACTTGCACGAGCCATCGGGAACAGCCTAGACAACCGTGCAGTGCCATCGTTTCTTAATGCAACCCGACTAGGCCGTCTTTAGGTCTTCGACTCGTCCTCGCAACCTTCTACCTGACTGGGAGCTGAGCTAGACATTCGTGAAGCCTTCTATGCAGGACGCCACCGCAACATGTGGTGAGTCGCCTGGCAAGGCCCTACCTAGCCTGACCCCTGATGGCGGCTTCGCTCGAGCCCTCCGAGTTTCGCTCGCCGCCTTTGAAGTGCAGCATGCAAGTCCGAGGGGGACGGCTCCGAGTAAAGCTGTGCCTCTGTCTTACCCTCCATCTCGGTCCCTAAATGGCTGCTGCTTCTAGACTCTTGACCAGGGGCATCCCCCATGTCGGTTCCAGTAAGCTCCAACTGACAGCTCGCCCCCAGCTCACACGCTGATCCGGGCGACCTATCCATCAACGTCCCGCATATTGCTTTTGCCGTGAGAATCCTCGGGACTTTCATTCTTTCCAAGTGTTGCGTTCCAGTATTCCAGTCTTTTTCTCAGCCGTCGATCCTTTTTGGATAACATCACTTTCTCGCTGCTGGCGGTTCAACATCCTCGACCACTGGCTCGTCGACGTTTCACTTAGACGACGGGCACATCGCCCACGCGCTCCCCGTCATGTCGTTCTACTCGGAAGCACCCGAGCTGCGGCCCTTTCACCAAGACAAACCGACGCTGCTGGTCTCGTGGTGGGTCACTGTGTTTTGCGTGGCCATCATCCTCATCCGCATGTCAGGTCGTTATGTGCGAGTCGAGAAGCTTCTACTTGAGGACAAGATTGTGGCGGGTGCACTGATCCCGCTGATTCTGCGGGCTGTCTGTGTGCAGTTTGTTCTTCGCTACGGAACCAACAACGTGAATCTCGACGGCATCGACCTCACGGATGATGAGCTTGACAAGAGGATCATGGGTAGTCGCATGGTCATGGCCAGCCGAGTCTTTTACGCAGCCACGTAAGTGTTGTCTTTGTGTCTCTTAGATCATCACTGACATGGCCAGATTATGGATCCTCAAACTCACTACACTCGAGTTCTTTGAGCGTCTGGCCGGCGCAACTCGACGTAGATCGCACGCCCTCATGATCATCGCCATGCGTGTCATCCTCGGCGCTACCTTTCTCGCCGTCCTCATCAGCGACCTGGCCGAATGCCAGCCCTTCTCTCATTACTGGCAGGTCAAACCCGATCCAGGAGCCCAATGCCGACAGGGCTTTGCGCAGATGATCACTATGGGCGCCTGTAATGTCATTACGGATCTCATGTTGATCGCCTTTCCCATTCCCATTATCCTGTCGACGCAGATCGCCAGGAAGCGCAAGATCCTTCTCATCTTGCTCTTCAGCTTGGGTCTCCTGACCGTCGGTATCACGCTCTACCGCATGCCCCGTATCATCCAGGCGCAGGGCAGCCAGGTGGTGCGCAGCATGTGGGCGTCGGTCGAGATCCTCGCGGCCACGGCTGTCGGTAATACGGTCGCGCTGGGCTCGTTCCTGCGCGACAGCGGCGTCAAGCGCAAGAAGTTCAAGGGCTCCAACAGCTACGAGTACTCCAACTCGCGGTCGCAGTCGCAGCCGACCAAGCTCACGCGGACGGCGCAGCACAGCAACTGGGAGGAGGAGAGCGAGGACGGGCGGCCCGTCAAGACGACCGAGGGCATATGGGCGGGGAGCGCGTCGTCGCACACGACAGCCGGCTCCATCTCCATCTCCAAGGAGGATGACCTGCGCAAGTCGGTGGAGCGACCTGTGAGCCCGACGCAGAGCCACGACTCGCTGATTACACGGGATCAACTGCAGGACTCTGTGGAGATTTCAAGGAGCGAGTTTCCTTACCGGCCGGCGTCGGCCATGATTGCGGGCAACTCGAGAGAGGTGCAGCGGAGCCAGGTCGGCCGGGGGGATAATTGAGGGCGTAATGATGGATGGCATAATGGGAGAATACTTGGGATACCACTAGTTAATTCTTGTAACAATACTTTTTGTACCTGAGACTACGACGTCGAGGACATGACGAATTTCTTTTTTACTATAACAGACAAGGAACGGTTTACTTTGTTGATGAGACATTTGGGTACTACTGCTGCGATATCATGTCCAATCTTGGTGATGATCTTCGCTCCTACTCTTGTGAGCCCTTCTCCACAAAGAAGCGAGACATTCCCCAAGATGGCCCCAACTCGGACCGCAGCCGTTGGCCGTTGAAACCCCATGCCCACGTGTGAATGGAAATCACTTGCAATCTTTGCCGCTCGATGCTTGCCTAGCCTGTGGTGAGATGTCTTCATCATGGAGCCAACCCCAATAATTGTACGTAATGGTCGAAGCACAGCCCTTTCGACGACGGCTTCAGGTCAGGGACCCGTGTGCCCCTGGGAGAGTGGATTCACGGGGGATTGTGCGCCATTGCTTGTTCTCATGTTCCCCGCGACGTATCCCCCTTTCTTTTTTGCTCTTCCACATGTTTGTTGTACATGTAGTTGAAGCTTGTAGTTGAGTTTGACCATGAAGGCATCAAATGTCCAAGCACCTACCTATTTGAGCCTCAAGCCAAACAACGCCTCGTGTTTCTCGGCGCCGGGCTTGGACCGAGAGAGCATCTGGAACAACAGCGACCGGGTTCTATATGTTGTACGAGCTGATGGCGCGCTTTCAGGTCCCCGCAGCGGTTTACTTGAACACCCCTACCCATCGTGCGTTGTGTGGATCTACCAACAGCCATCGCCATCGAGACAGAGACAGAGAAAAAAAGACCCCATCGTCACTTTGCGCTAGAGCCATACCATGCCACCCTGACTGGGACAAGAGCCATGAGCTGAACGTCTGAGGTAATAACTGGTAATAACCAGTAGCTGTTCGTTTATTCGTGACTATCATCAGCCTGGTTCTGGTCCGAGTGTCTTGGTGCAGTGGAGATGCTCTCAGCTTGGTTGTTCCATGTAAAGGTACATAGACGTGCGGCTCCCTCAGTGCGTCGTTTCTGGTACATTATCCAATTCCATCACCATCGTTATCATCGACTGTTTTCTCTGTTTCCCACTTTTCTTCCCTCATTCATTCACGACTCTATAATTCCCCTCTTTCAGCCGTATCTTTCTCCAACTGCCGACCCTGTACGCCACCCGAGCCGCGCCTCCGGACGACAGAAAAAAAAAGGAAAAAAAAGGGGAAAAAGCCCGTTTTGCGCCAACTCTTCTAGAAGCCTTCTCGAACTCGTCTTGGCAGTTTCCGTTCCGTCAATGGACGTTTTATCGAATTGATCTACATCCCTTTCATCGGCACATCATCCACCATTCTCGGATTTAAACAGCCGTCTTTCGTTTTCTTATCTCCTAACTGCAGATCCCCATATTATTCCTTGCTTTTCCCCCCCTCCACCACCCACCCATAACAGCAAAAAAAGCCAGTCGCCCACGATGAAGGGCGACATCGTCCTCACGCGCGACGTCGAGGTCGTCGAGATGAAGGACCTCGGCAGCGGCTCCGGCGGCGAGGAGCAGGGCACCACGTGGAACATCTCGGCCAAGCAGGCTCCGCCCTCAAAGGAGCCGGCCGACTGGATCGACGGCTTCCGGCGTGCCGAGCGCCGGCCCATCAAGAGCCGCGACGGCGGTTATCAGCCGACGGCGCCGCCGACTGTGCCTGCGGGAGAGAGGCACTACGATATCCGAGCTGCGAATGCAAAGACGGCCAATACGGCTTTGGCGAGGGAGTTGAAGGGGAGGCATCTTCAGATGATTGCCTTTGGGGGTGCTATTGGTGAGTTTGTTGTTGTCTCCAAAGCCCGAGGTCAGAACTGCTGCTAACATCCATCGCCTAGGAACCGGCCTCTTTGTCGCTTCGGGTGCTTCTCTGTATAGAGGCGGTCCAGCCAGCGTCCTCATCTCGTACCTCATCATAGGAGCCATGCAGTACTGCACAATGCAATCCCTCGGCGAGCTCTGTGTAGTTTTCCCCATTGCCGGTTCCTTTTCCGCCTTTTCAACTCGATTCCTCGATCCTTCATGGGGCTTTGCCATGGGTTGGAAGTAAGTTGACATGCTGATTCTGTCTCGTCCTCGACACGTCTAACCATGTCCAGCTACTGTCTCCAATGGCTCTTCATCCTTCCCTTGGAGATCATCGCCGGCGCATTCACGATATCGTATTGGAACGAAGACCTCAGCAAATCCATCTTTATCGCCATCTTCCTCCTTGCCATCGTCATCATCAACCTCTTTGGCGTCAAAGCCTACGGCGAAGCGGAATTCGTATTTTCCATCATCAAGGTCACTGCTGTCATCGGCTTCATGTGCGTACCACCTCCTCCCCCGCTTCATACGTCCCCGTGTCTAACGCCAACAGCCTGCTCGCCATTGTGATCAATATCGGCGGAGAGCCCGAAAGCGGTTACATCGGTGGCATGTACTGGCGCAACCCTGGACCCTTTAACAACGGCTTCAAGGGCTTTTGCAGCGTTCTCGTCACCTCGTGCTTCTCCTTCACGGGCACAGAGCTCATCGGTCTCGCCGCTGCCGAGACAGCAAACCCTCGCAAGTCTCTTCCCACCGCTATCAAGCAGGTCTTTTGGCGCATCACCATCTTCTACGTTGTCGCCCTCATGCTCGTCGGCCTGCTCGTGCCCTCAAACGACAAGCGTCTGATGGGCGGCGCCAGCGTCGCTGATGCTACCGCCAGTCCCTTTGTCATCGCCATCGAAAAGGCCGGTACCACGATCCTGCCCAGCGTCATGAACGCTATCATCCTCGTCGCCGTCATCAGCGTCGGTAACTCGGCCGTTTTCGGTTCCTCGCGAACCCTCGCCGCCTTGGCCGAGCAGTCACACGCACCCCAAATCTTTGCCTACGTCGATAGGCAAGGTCGTCCCTTGATGGCCATTCTCTTCGCATCCTGCATCGGCCTACTCGCCTTCCTCGCCGACTTGAGCTTCCACGACGCCATCTTCAACTGGCTGCTCTCCATCAGCGCCCTCAGCACCCTCTTCACCTGGGCCAGCATCTGCCTCTGCTACATCCGCTTCCGCAAAGCCTGGGCTTACACGGCGCACACTCAGGAGCAGCTGCCCTTCAAGTCCCACGTCGGCGTCGGAGGTGCCTGGTTCGCCTTTGCCGGATACGTCCTTGTGCTCATCTCCCAGATCTGGATCGCCATCTCACCGGTCCGCGAGCCCAACATGGACACCAGCCCCTCTGCGCTCGTCAAGAACTTCTTTCTGCGGGTCATGGCCATTCCCATCGTTCTCCTGTTCTACGGCTTCCACAAGCTGTGGTACCGCACTAAGATTGTGCGCGTCGACGAGATGGATGTCGAGACTGGACGACGATACTTCCGCATCCACATCATGACTGAGCAGGAGCGTGAAGAACGGCTGAGCTGGCCCACGTGGAAGAAGCTGTATCGGCTTCTGTGTTAGGTGTTTTGTTGCGTTTGTATTATGGGATTCTGCTTAATCTAGATCGTTATGCCTTGGGTAATAGACATGAGGACATGCATAGGTGTGTACAGACTGGAAGACGTATGCAAAAGCCACGGCGTTAGGATAAGATATTTGGTGTTTGAAGAATAATACCACAGCCGATCATCGGCGTTTGTTTGTTGCCATACACCGTGTGCTCTTCCCCTTGAGTCAATCGTGATAACTTGGTCGTTAAACATTTAACAGCCAGCTCTGGACGGGGGCCACTTAGGTTCCGGGCAACGCCCGGAAGCTACATGACGACGAACAAGACTCTTCTTAAACAAACACAATGCAGAATTTCCAGCTTTGCATGGTCCTGAAAGTTGTCTCTTACAATCTACAAGCTCATCTTCCTCCATGTACCTCAAAGGCCCTCGACAAGATCGGGGGGTACTAGGTCCGTACACAAACTCATTCAGACTCGGCCCTCAACCTCCTGATCAGCTGCAACACTCTCCCTCACAAAGTTGAACAGATACGCGACGATGACTTCAGTTGTCCCAACCCTAGCCTCGGGCCCATGGTCATCTCCCGATCGCAAGCATCAAAGGCCCGTCGCCATTGCGCTGCCATGTACTGCAACCGCTCCTTAAAAGGCAATCATGCGGCTGGGGTCGAATATTCGTTTGGCAGACTCCTGAACAGCCTGGAAGCGCATGAAGCCGCAACTCTCGCTCTCCAAGTGATTGGCAACGGCAGCAAGCGTGTTGAACTTTTTACCGCAACTCTTGTTCGGGCAGTGGTAGAGATCCTGCTGGTGTCTTGGCGATTGAAGGTGCTGGTTCAAGGATTCAAGGCGGTTGAACTGACTCCCGCAGAGGAAACAGTCGAAAGTCTTGGTGTATACATTCCAAGAACTCGGTGTAGCCTCGTAGCTGCCCGAACCAGACCACCCGAGTAGTTTCTCGGTGAGCGAACCATTCGGGTCCCTACGCTTGACTGCTTCATATACCTTCATTCGGTCCAGCGGAGCTTTCGGACATGCACCACGCTCGAGATGGTGAAAGACGCCCGCGGCAGTCACGTAAAGCCCTTTGCAAAAAGGGCAGGGTTGGCTCTCTCCGAGATGTCGCTTGCTTCTGCGATGCTACAGACGTCAGTTATCGTTGATTCCGGATGCGCCGCGACAAACCATGTTGATGCTGTTCAAGTCTTGAAAGTAACGGTCGCATTCAGAGCAATAGAAATGCTCCTCTATCTCATGGTCTTGTAGTTCGTCCTCGTCACTGAAGTACTCGGAGCAGGAGTCGTCGTTGCAATAGTATGTAGGCTCGTCTGACGCCGCGTCGGCCCAATGATCAAGCGCATTCATATGCTGCTCGACGGCTCGCTGACTGCCAAAGTATCTATCGCAAGTTTCGCATTCGAAGTCGGGGAACTCATGAAACGTTGCGGCCACATGCTGGTCGCGGGACATCCAACTGGGCCATGTCTTCCAGCATGTACCACAAGCAAAAGCCATCTTGCAACGCCAAGAGATTCGGAGAGACGAGGAATAGTAATAGGCGGGGTGAGCGGCCGTTGCAAAAAGCTGTAGAAAAGTCACGAGAGACGCCCGCATCCTTTTCTAGGTCGAACCCCGACATTGAATAGAGGGATGATCGGCCTCCTGCAGCTGCATTCTATACCACCTTTACACACAACGTAGGGAGGTAGAGAGTTCTATTGGACCGGCTACTGTCCCTACATGATTCCGTCCACCCAACGACAGGAGGACAATATGCCTCTACTGCTTGACGCTCCTATAATCGGGTACTTGGCTGGCAGCTACCGGTTCTACTGGTGGGCAAGTACACAAACATGACTGTTGCTTGATGAATACCTGGCAACATTTTGAACACAGCCATGCAGGCCAGCCCGCGCACGCTTGCAGGTATGGCGTGGACCAAGGATGTATCATGCTCAATGCTCTCTCAAAGGCAAGGTGCTTCCACAATAACAAAGAACACATTTGCGTGGACCAACAATCGGCATTGCTGATATCAGAGCGGCTTGGCGACAAACGACAAGCCACAATGGTCGGAAAATCGGGTACTAGCTACAAACAAGGCACGGAAACCCACCGTAGATGGCGAGATACATCCTGTGCCGAAGTAATAGTACAGTAGAAACAATGGCCAAACTAAACCAGATATCCGGAACTGAGACTTAGTCTTGAATATGTGCGGAAGGCTGGGTTAGGAGTACTGGAAAACACTCTACCCGCATGTTTTCCAGCGCTCAACAAGTTAGATAATAGTGCGATAAAAGGCAAAGCGATACTGACGTCTTACCTCTGTGGAAACCAACATTGTAGGCGGTGGATGGGAGGAATGCCATTCGCTGCCGTCATCATGCGAGCGAGCTGCCAGTAGCCACAGGATGTTCTCTGGCCAGCTATTTGCAGGTCACTTTACAGCATGTCACATAGACTGGCAGATGGCCAAGAATGATATCAGGCCAAGTCAAAACCAGTGACTGCGTCTTCACCAGCTGCAAGCCTGCAATGCGCATGTCGTAAAAGATCCCGACGAGAAAGGAAGTGGACACACGAGATAGCTTAATTATCTGTAATGCGCGATACAAGGATAAATGGCACGAGAGGCCACATCCTTTGGGACTGTAGCGTAGGTGAGCATGGCCATGTCGGTTCATTGTTTCTGCCTATTGAATATCACCACTCTGCAGCAACGAGCAGCAAGTTGCGATGGTAATTACTGTACAAACAGGCTCGTTTCCACACACTTGTTGGCCCAGAGAAGGTGAAATAGGCGCTTGTCAAAGAACTTCATAACTTCTCTTCCAAACGCAAAACAAGCCGTGTTCCCTCTTTGACTTTTGACTCAGTGTAACTCCAACATGACCAACGACTTCTTCCACAGGCTCGATCCGGACAGCGACGTCTTATTTCGTATCATAATACCATCCGCACATGTCCTCTCATCCACCACATGTATTGGACCCTCCGATAGTAGTATCCCTGCCCAGCCCAAAATAAAAGGGAAAAAAGCCCTGCGGTCCTGTTTTATAGGGCCCTCTCCCGGATGGACAACTCAATGTCGCACAGAGCACACAAGTCGTCGAGCACCTCTCTACGATGGGCGGTCCATTTTCTGGGGCTGTCGCGAGGTGCATTCATGAGTTGGAGTGTAAAGTGCTCGAGGTTGGTCGAAGTTGTTTGCTGGCACACAATATAGGACCTGATAGTCGACCATGTCTTCTTTGAATCCCACTTCCAGGTCCAGTCTGATGAGCCTACAATGTCCCATGACAACTGGAGCAACTCGACACTGCTTGGAATCAGATCAATCAACTGACACGATGTAGATGAGCAGGAATGTACAATGAAGGCCCATGGGATTTCGAGGCGGTACAGATTTGTCAAGTCCGAAAGTCCTTGCAAGGAACCCTCTACTCGTGGTAGGTTGCTGTCTTTGCTTGACAGCACTTGAACTTGAAAACTCTCAAGCGTATCACCAACCTGGGACAACGCAGCTGTTAACTTGTCAAGTTGAAGAGGCTGTTCATCGTATCCTGCCCCATCGCTCAATTCAGAGGACCATTTCCAAATTAAATCTCTCAGTCCCGTGGTTACTGAAAGCAGCTGTTCGAGGTTCGTTTCGTGTACTTCATGCACCAGCAGAAATCTGAGCTTCGTTGGATTGGGAGCAGCTGCCGGCCATTCGACCCTGTCGAGATTTTCGAATGAAATTGCAAGAAAGTCAAGCTCTGGCAGGTAAAACAAAGACAGCAGATTGGGCGCCGTCACCCACGTCTCCCAGCTGTTCTCGTAATCGTATGGGTTGTCTTCAATTTCCTGGGGTACAAAGGAATTGACATAGCAAAGATGTTGAAATTTGGGGAGCTCAACTTTTGACTCTGATGATCGAACCAAAGCGGACGTGAACATGGCGCCAAGGTGACTGGATGTAATCTCCATAGTGCCGGAGAGTCCCAGATTCTCGAGGTTGGGGAGCGTGGATACCAAAAGGGCGATAAAGGCCTCCAGGCGTCCAAGCCTAACATCTTTTGCCCAAACTCCGTCCTTGTTTGCACCGGTGCGCTCGATAAACTCAACAGCTTTCTCGATGTCCAGCTCGGCCATAGAATCTTTAGGTACCCACGAATCAGAGGTCGCTCCACAGTCGGGATCGTCGCTCGAGCCAAAATACACTTCATGAACATGTTGCGCGAGCTCAGGGCGGGATAGAAGGGTTCGCAAGAGGCGCATCATGATTGTGAAGTCTTCGTCGACTCCTAGCCATCGAATGTATATCTTCTTGTAAAGAAGAGGCTGGGCCAGGGCATGGTATCGACGGTTGACGAGGCAGAGGGGATGGATTTCTGTGTCCCATTGGTTCATGAACATAAGATACTCCAAGATCGCGAGATGAATCTCATTGGGACAGTCAAGGAGGCACGCCATATCGTTCAAGGATCTGCAAAATGAGTTCGTCAGACGTGTTTAGGCTAACGACCACGGTCATCGTAGACTTACAGGCAAAGAGCCTAAGGAGAAGGAGGAGGAGAGTGACCGCAATCCAGGCGATGTCAATTTCGCATAGATTCTTCAAAGAGAGTCCAAATCACAGGTGAAAAGTGATGCCGGTGATATTTGGAAAACGCAGTGCTCTGGTCGGTTGAAGTTGGTTGACCAAGGCAGGTTGCTCTTTCGGTAGCGTGTTGATGGAAGAAATCAAGTGCCAAGTCAAAAGGAAGACAATTTTCTCATTGAAGAGGATCTTGGCTTTAAAGGAATGAAAAAAAAGTGCCTTCTTGCCGCTGCAGTTTCAGTGAATGTCAAAGAGCTTTGTTGTTTGCCTGGGGGCTCACGTGATGTTGCAGTGCAAGCAAACACGTGACCTTACGATGAAACGTTTCCTTCAAAGAACTCGATGTTTGGCAAGAATGAAAGAGACTCGGCAAATCAAAATTGCCGTGTTTTAACAATCGTGAGTCCCAGGAACAATCTGTCTCTGCGTTGTTTGTCCACATGGTGCTGCGAATATCGCAAATCGACAGTGAAAGCTTGTCCCCCGTCAACGACAACAACTCGATAATAAAGCATGCATGTTTGCACAAGCTGAACAAGTTTTTCGTGTAGTCCACCTCAGTCTAGTGTTCTTGACGCCTCGCTTGTTTGTTATTGCTTTGGGTACATTAGGTCGTCCTGCTCCGGTGTTTGCAAACAAGGGATCCGTTCTTAATGATCTCTTCCAGGGTTAAGCTCAGTGCGACTGAACGTCGGAAGAACATGCGTATACACTCAAACACCATCAGTTCTTGAAAATCAAAGAAAGACGCCCCAATCAAGCAAGAGACGTTCAAGCAGCCGAGAACAAAGAGGTAGATGAGGTAGTGAAAGAGCGACCAACGAGACCGCAGGTCACCGAAATCGAGAGATCGATACATACAGTAATTAACGGCATGCACTTTCATGTCTTGAATGCAAACACGTACATCTTTTCTGTGGTGGTGATTACTTTGCCGGCATTTTGTCATTTCGTCTATGCAGTTTTCATCGTTAAACGCATAGCAATCCGCGCCGGTTATTCCACATGCCGTAGCCTTCAAGCTTGCAAGTATCTGGTCCACTGCGAAGTAGGGTATGTTGATGCAAGCTTGGAAGCACTATAACAAAGGAAAGCACAGCATGTTGGCTCAACCAAAACTGTAGGGGTCCGCTCCTAGAAGCGCGTACGTTTGGCTTGGTACAGGGAGCACTATAACCGTGCAATAGATGAAGTCCCAGTCTCCACCGCACTGTTCATTGATATCACTCTGGAGCGCCGCTGTTAAGCCTGGCCCTTGTGTATGTTTGGCACCACGTCGTTCGGGTGATGTTGACATCCCATCTGCATAGGATCACAACCACAGCGTGAGTGAGGAAATGCACGGGCCTATTTAAATTGAAGGAGTGTCAGTTCCCAAGCTTTATAACGGTTTTTTCCAAGACTTTAGCATAATACAATCCAAGAGTTTATTAAAATTTGGACAAGCTCCTTGATTGTTATACAGGAGTAGCCTGTGTGAGTAGGTTCCACTTCATGTCTGAGATTGTTTCTCATCGAGACTCGTCCGTCTCGCTAACTCCTCGATTTCGAATTCTATTAAACTTTGCACGATTTAGTACGATGCCACTTCCAGAGCGTCCGGAGCAGCCCGCCATCGTTGCGATAATCCAGCGGAAACCGAAAGGCTTGGTTGTTATTTGTCTTGATCTTCCACCGTAGCTGCGCTCTTAGGCGGCCATGGAATTTACAATAGACTATATGGGAACGGAAAGGTAATGAAATCGCAGCTATCAGTTCATTGCCGTTTCGGTCGTAATTATCTTTGACCTTGTAGTGGCCAATTGGCCATGCATTTAATGGATCCTGGACCCCTGGACTCCTACGAAGCCAGATCATGCGAACCAACCAGCTTTGCCATTCACTTTTCAGGCAAAGTAAGTTTCTCGGCACTTTTGAAAGTCTGATGAGTTTTAGACAATCAAAAGCCTCCCATCATTATATGTATTCTCCTGTCATAAGTTGCTTATCCCTCCCCCAAGCTTACCCACTCAGTCTTAACCGTTTACAGCAAAACGTCCCGGGCGACCCTCATCCAATCAATAGCAGATCATCAAGCAAAAACGCTCGGTACCGTCCATAACGGCCAAGCGCACATCTCGGATCTTATCAGCTTTCACCTCATGCAGGTCGGGTTCTCTTCCCGAGATGGCTGCGCCCTGGCGTTTATCTGCCACTCAGCCTCTCGGTATTTTGAATCTGACGTCAGAATATCTAGAGCTGTGGGGGAGCCTGCAAGGTCCCCACTGCCCCTCGATACCGCAATACCAAGAAATATAGTGACGTTGCCAGGGGTTTATATGTCCTCATGTAACCTGAAACTTACCGGTACATTGGCATCGAGCCAATCAGTGTGTAAGCTGAAGTACCTCTAGCAGCCTCCAGAGTATCCGACTGGTCTGAGCCCCTGTGAATGTAAACCCACAAAGTCTCTCAGCCGCAGAGATAAGGGTAATTATTTTGTCTGGACTTCAACTTCCGAAAAGTATTTGCCGATCCACGGGCCGATGGACCTGGCTTTCGCACCCCGTCGTGCCCGTCAATGGCGCATATCGCGCCTGGCACACTCCTTTTCTCGATCCACTTGCCGTCATCCTTGATCTGAAAACGCGGGGTAGTGTGCAGTCTAACTGAGGATTCAGGGTGTAGCAGTCTTCAGTCTGAGATATGCTGGGTGCTGTGAAGGGTCGCAATGGTGGTTACAGGCTTCGTCGCCATCAAGATTGAACTCTTAAGCTTGCGATATACAGCGGAACGGCTTTCTCGTATTGATTCGACTTGAAACTCGTGAAATTAGCTCGATACACTGCCACACGTGAGGGGAACCCGGGCATTGTCACCCCTCAAAGTTAGCCGCTCCATCCAGTGTCAATCAATTCTCCCCTCTCTTTTGGTCTTCAGATTAGGGCTAATAAATCTTGTTTCTTTGGTTGGGCGTTTATGCATGGTTCATGTGACTCCAGCTTGTGTCGCGGAGCCGCAGGTTATGGGAATTTACTTCTTTAAAAGCCCTCTCGGCCGACTTTACACTTTTCCAACGTTGCTCAGAACCTTAGACTTCGCATTGATCAGCTCTTTGGGTATACAAACCTATCGCGACCACTAACGACGACTCTCATCGCCATCGTTCTCTTATTCTATTACATCTGGCTCTCATCGTTTCACGTGAACGAAGCTCCCTCTTTTCCAACACTCCATCTCATCCATCTCCACCCCCGCATCGCAATCATGGCCGCCACTATGAAGGAGGGAAACACATTGAAGGTTGCTCTCACAAAGGGCGACGGTCCCAGTTTGGGATACTGGCAGATGACCCCCAGCGCCAACATCTCAAGGATGCTTGCCAACATTCCAGGATGCGATTGGGTATTGCTCGACTGTGAGCACGGCGACCTCGACGGTAGGTTGCATTGTGGAGGTATCCCCATGTTCCCCAGAGCTGACATCGACTAGACCGGGATATGCGCCATTGTGTTCCCGCCATCGCTTCAGCGGGCGCATCACCTATTGTGCGGATACCCAGCACAGAACCATGGCTCATTAAGCGTAAGAGCAACTCAAATTCTTCAACTTTGCTTGACTGACTGTTAGCAGGCGCCCTAGACGCTGGTGCTCACGGGGTAATTATTTCTCTTCATCGCTCCTCGACACAGCCGAAAACTGACCCAATGACAGATATTAGTTCCATTGATTCGAAACGCGGAACAAACTAGGGAGATTGTCAAGGCGTCCAAGTTCCCGCCGATGGGTATCCGAGGGTTTGGCTCACCTTATGCCATGGACCGGTTCAAGCCCATGCCCACATCAGACGAGTATCTGCAGCAAGCAAACGACAGCCTCCTAACCATGGTCCAAATTGAGACGCAGGAGGCTCTAGACGACTTGGAGAACATCGCTGCTGTCGAAGGTGTCGATCTTTTGTTCGTAGGGCCATTTGATCTTGGTAAGTCTATTGTAGCCCACTGTCGTCGAGTCAAGTCCAGAATGCTAACTTTGACCCAACAGGAAACAGCATCGGCCATCCCATCATTGACGGCGTGATCAAGCCAGAGCTTAATGACGCAATCAAACGTATCCTCGATGTTACCCACAAGGCAGGAAAGAAGTGCGGCATCTACGCTGGTTCCGGAGCACGGGGCAAGACGTACATTAACGCAGGTTTCGATATGGTACACGTTGGAACGGACAACACCATTCTGGAGATTGCCATGGCGGCCGAGATGAAAACTGCGAAAGGAAAAGGCCAAACGGGGCGAGACCGAGGGATGTCGTACTGACGAGCGACATTGACGCATGAACTGGTACGTTATCACCATCTCCGGTGCTTCTTGACGGAATGTCTTTTAGATCAAACTTCTAGGAGCAGCTACCACGAGGTATTCCTATTCTTCAAGTCAATCCCAAGCCATCAAGGCGGCGGCCATTTGCCCTCCATTAACTGACCATATGCTGACATTGACATAGCTGTTAGTCCACATTATGCGAAACGAGAGAGCTATACCCATTGCGATCAAATTGACCAAAAGGTCACCAACGTATTGTATTTATTCTTGTATGAGTTTGACTAGAAGACAAAGAAAAGAATCAATATACGTTTGAATGACTGTAAGGAAGCGCAAATAGACTACGTGAAATTGTCATGTTTTTGAGAAGACGTTTGTTTTGCTGTAGGGTACTCGATTGATCAGTTCGACCAAAGGTTCCACTCGCAGCCCCACACTAAGCTTTTACCGACCTGACGTAACGGTTGAGCTCCAACCTCCAGCTCTCATCTCCCACCTTAACATTTCAATGCTTCAAGGCTTTTTCGCGTAACCTCTACAGCCCACGCAATGGACGGCCTCGACGAGTTTGAAAAGACCCTCGCCGCTGAAAAGGCTGAGCGCGAACGCACAGAACGCGATCACGACGAAAAGCGTCATCGCAAACATAGACACCACCATCGTCATGAATCGGAAAAAGATCGAGACCGCGACCGAGAAAAGGACAGAGACAGGCATCGTCATCGCCGTCACCGCGACGATGAAGGCGATGGTCATAGACATAAGCGATCGCGACATTCACGCGACGATGATGAAGACGACCAACATCGATCACGGCACAGACATCGCGACGACGGACACCATAAGACAACAGAACCTCAAGAAGACCTTCCAATTCCCGACGACGAGAAACCGCCAAATGAAGATGCACTCGACAGATCAAAGCCCCTCGTGCGAGACTCATGGATGACGGCACCTTCATCTCTCCAAGTCGACTACATCCACCGACCGGACAAGGCGCCCAAGTCGCCGCCTCCAAAGGCCGAACCGAAGCGCGTTGTTTCCAAGCGAGAGATTAACACCCACATCCAAGATATCGACAGCAAGCCTATCGACGAACCTGATGTCCCGGCCGAGCGAACTGTCGACTACATCTTTGGCGACGCTGGCTCTTCCTGGCGCATGACCAAGCTCAAAGCCGTCTACACAGTAGCTGAAGAAAGCGGCCGCCCGGTAGAGCATGTTGCCATGGAGCGCTTCGGAGACCTCCAGAATTTTGATGACGCGCGAGAAGAAAAGGAAGAGATGGAGCGGAGGAAGATCTACGGCAAGGGATACAAAGGCCACGACAAGCCAACAGGAGATCTCTATCAGGAGAGGTTGAAGAAGCAGCGTGAGAATGAACCACCACCCGAGCCAGAACAAGGCACCGTTATCCCCGACAAGCAGCCTCAACCACAGCCCACGCCGACCATCGACCAAACCTCCCTCAACCGTCTCCGCGCCCAGATGATGAAGGCCAAACTCCGCCGAGCCCCCAACGCCGCGCAGCTCGAGGAAGAGTACAACAAGGCAGCAGCCATGTTCTTGTCGGGCCAGCAGAACCCCGAAGCCGTCGTCCTCAGCGTCATGGACAACCGCCAGCTGGCGGGCACCCGCGCAGAGGCCAAAGCCATCACCAACAAGCGCGGTCGTGAGCGCGGCAACGTCGAGGAGAACACCGACATGACCATCGAGGACATGGTGCGCGAGGAGCGCCGCACAAAGAACCAGGCCGGCGGAGAAGGTCTACGGCTGGCGGAGCGCATCGCCAAGGATGGCAAATACGACAACGGCCTCGACTACATGGACGAGAACGCCGAGAAGCTCGCGCGCCGGATCCACAAGTCCGACATCAACCTCAAGAACATGGCCGTGTCCGACTTCCAAAAGATGACGCGCGTCCTCGACAACTGCCCGCTCTGCCACCATGAGGACAAGAATCAGCCGCCCCTGGCCCCCGTCATCGCCCTCGGCACCCGCGTCTTCCTCACCCTCGCCACGGAGCCCGAGATCTCCCCCGGCGGCGCCGTCCTCGCGCCGCTGGCCCACCGCGCCAACCTCGTCGAGTGCGACGACGACGAGTGGGAGGAGCTGCGCAACTTCATGAAGAGCCTCACGCGCATGTACCACGAGCAGGGCCGCGAGGTCGTCTTTTACGAAAACGCCGCCGCTCCTCATCGCCGCTTGCACGCTGCCATGGTGGCCGTGCCGATCCCCTACGCCGAGGGCGCGACGGCACCGGCCTACTTCCGCGAGGCGTTCCTCTCGTCCGACGAAGAATGGAGCCAGCACCGCAAGATCATCGACACGGGCGCCAAAGCGCGCGAGGGCATGGGCCGGTCGGCGTTCCGACGCTGCATCGCCAAGGAGATGCCGTACTTTCACGCCTGGTTCACGCTCGACGGCGGGCTGGGCCACATCGTCGAGGACGCAGGGCGGTGGCCCAAGGGGGATCTGTTTGCGAGGGAGGTTCTGGGG
>JAJODA010000242.1:0-38896 GCA_021730345.1 Fusarium cicatricum | reverse complement strand
TATATATACGTTATATATAAATTAGTAATATAATAAAGTATTTCTTCTATAATAATAAGGCTTAAGAGTAAGAAATAATAAGCTTTTAATATTAATAATAGGTTCTTCTCGCTATCTACCTTAATAACTAACTAACTAATTAATAAATATAGCTTAAGAATAGTAACTCTCGCTTTAAGGCCTCTAGAGCCTTTATTACCGCTATATCCTCTAGGTAATAATTAATAACTTCTACTTAATACCCCTAATCTACTTATTAATACTTAATAATATATATATTATAAGTAGATAAAGCCTCTTATATACTTTATTAATCTAAAGAATAAGGACTACCTTACTAATAAGTATCTTACTTACTATAATAAGTAAAATATACCTATAAGTAATACTTTACTCTTATTTACTAGTCTATTACTAATCTATATAATTATAAATCTAGACTTAGTTTTAATCTCTATCTATAGGGTTAGAAGCCTAGAAGCGGATTATAAGTAGTATTTAATCCCTAAAGTAATAATTAGCTTAATAATTAATAATCCTTCTTTAACCTCCCGCTATAGCCCTAGAATAACTTATTATACCTTAACTTTATAATACCCTAAGTTATTATTTACTAAGCAGTTTTATATAATATACCTTATAAGGTATTAGCTTTCTCTATTATAAATAATAATCTTAAGATATACTTACTAAAGCTAAGGCTAGAAGTAAATAAATACGCTATAGTTTACTCTTTTTATTAATTATATATTAATAATATCTAATTTAATAAGTCTCTATTTTATAATAATATTAAGCTAAGTGCTATACTAGCTTAGAGCTAGATTTAATACTTACTCTTTCTTAGCTACTTCGCTATAAGCCTGCTATAAGTTTTAATAATTATAGCTATAATAAAGATAATAACTCTTTTACCTATAATATATATAGTATTTATTATCTCTTTTACTATTATTAATAAGGTATAGATATATATATCTATTATACTAAATCTAGCTATAATACCGATAATACTAAGTAAATATATATCTTATACTTAAGAGTCTTCTATCGATTTAAGTTTATCTCTATTAATAATAATAAATATATTTACTATTAAACTTACTATCGAGAGTATAACTATAGAGAAAGCTTATCTATACTTACTCCTTCTATATAGTCTAATATTACTCTTTCTATTTTAACTATTATATTAGGGTCTCTTAGTATTTCTTATATTCTCTCTACTATATTAATATCTTAGTTTTTTATTCTTAATTCGCTACTTATTAAAGGCATTCTTAATATATTATACCTCACTAAGTAAGATTAATAGCTTATTACTAACTTTAAAGCTAACTTAAACTCTTACGCTATATAGTATTACCTAAGATATAAGATTAAATAATTTAACCTTAGGCTATATAATAATATCTATTATATCTATTACTATCGTAATATTATTCTAAGCGGCTATACTATATATAATTAATATAAGAAAGGCTAACCCTTCTTTTAGTCTTAAGATAATAAGCTTAATCCTAGCGAGATTCTTAATAAGCTACCTAAGCTAACTTAAGTTAAAGAGATACTTATTACCTATATATATATTTATATATAGGTTATAACCTATCGCGGCTAGTAATATAAATATAAGAGGTATATTATTAACTTCCTTAAGGATATTAATTATATTTATTAATAGCTATTATTACTTCTATAAGAGCTTAATATTATTATTCTTTACCTTTATAATTAATTAAATTAGCCTTATATAATCTATTAATTCTATAATTAATTTCGTATTTATTAGCGATATATCTAAGTCTAGCTTAACTATCTTTTTATAAACTATCCCGATTATTAAGATATAATTATTAATAAAGATTACTTTAGTTAGCTACTAAATAATAGCGATATCTCTAACTAGCTAGTTAATAAAGTTATTAATCTAATTAAGATCGAAAAAGCGCTCCTAAATAATATCGATATAGATAATATAAATTACTAAGAAGCTACTATTATCTCTAACTTTATTATATAAGAGCGAGATTTAATATTCCTATATAACTGCCTTTAAGGTTACTTATAAATACTTAATATCTCTCTTAAGCCTGCTCTAGGTTATAATAAACCTTATCTTAATATACTTAGGGTCTATAATATATTACTAAATAAGTTTAATCACTTATAAGTATTACTTTCTCTTACTTTTTTTTCTTTTTTCCCTTAAAGTAAAAGTGACTTTATTAAAGTAAGAGAATATAATATATAGTATATAAATTATATTAAGTAATTAATAAAGTATTATAATAGCTACTTTACTAAATACTTATACTTTCTCTATATTACTTTTAATATATTAATATATTAATAAGTTAATTAATATAGTACCTTTTTTATTAAGAAAGATAGCTACTATATTAATATCGATATTAATTAGCTATATCTTATCTTTAACTTTAATATTACTAAAGCTAAGGCGCTTTTAAACTCTATTATATAATATTTTAGTAGCCTCTATAGTACCTATACTTTCTAAGGTAGTTATTACTACTAGCTTAAAGTATATATTTATAGGCTAAGATATCTTAATATCTTCCTTACTTTCTTTATTATTAACTTTTACTAAGAAAGCTTATAGTATTATATACCTAACTATAATACTTAGAGAGTAGCTAATAACTATAGTAAAATAAGAATTATAGTAACTAATCTTAAAGAGAATCCTTATATAGCTATATATTACTTCTATATCTATTTCTAAAGCTTTCTTAAGTATATTATTATCCTTATATTTAATATTACTAATTACTAATTATAATATAAATAATAAGTATATAAAAGCATTTATTCTTATAGACTTTATTAACTAAAAGATATACTAAGCCTTAATATATTACTAATAAGGTCCTAGAGCTTATACTAAGAGTTTCTATATTTCTAAGGCTTTTATATTATTATTATTAATCTAGCCCGCGAGCTTACTAATTAGTAATAAGATACTAACTTATTAATTACTATTAACTCTTACCTAACTTTTAGAGACTTAGGTAATATTATTAATTATATATAGTATTATATATATACTAAAATCTATTATTAATATTAGAAATATATATAGAATAGGCACCTATCTAAGGAGATATATTATTACTTTTACTTTCTATATATTATATATATTTAATCTATCCTCTTATAAGATTATAACCCTAACTATCTAGTCTATAATAGCGCCTATAATAATATATAGCTTAATAATTTTAATTAGACTCTTATAATAGCCTAGCTAGCTAATATTAATATTTTACCTTATATAAATAAGCTAGTAATTATTAACTATATTATTAAATATATCGGTAAGGTAGAGAAAAAGTTAGAGAGCTATAAAGATATAATAAAGAATATCCTGCCCTATATTAACTCTAACTATAGCGTTATTAGCTTTATCGCTAAGTTTATAAATAGATTAATTACTAAGAGAGATTAATCTACCTAAGAGGTATAATATTTACTATTTAATCTTAATTTATAATAAGGCACTAGAGTTATTTAGATTATTAATTATTATTACCTTAGTAAGTATTAAAAGGCTAACTTTATCCTTATTAAAAGTAAAAATATAATACGCTCTATAAAGAATATATATTAAAAATATCTTACCTATCTACTTAGCTTTAAAGACTATAGCTATTTTCGTTTTCTTATATATATTAACTTCTCTCGCTAACTATAGCTTTAGTATAAGTTCCTTAATATAGTAGATTATATCTTTAACTATTTCCCGCGATACTATAAGAATAATAATTATAAAGACTTTACTTATATTAAGCTTATACTTTATTACCTATATACTAACTTTAATAAGCTATTAATTATTAAGGGTTAGGCTTTTAAGACCTATATTAATACCTATCTTTATTATAAAGTAGTATATACTAGAGCTTATCTATATAACTATTTTAGTATTATTAAAGAGATTATAGAGAATAAGTTTAAAAAGGACCTTAAAGAGAAAGATAAAGTACCTTCTTAGTTATAATAAGAGATCGCTACTCTCTTACCTTAAGATAAGCCTAACTTTAATAAAGTTAGCTTACTTAGTAATTATATTATTAACCTAGCCTTTAATTAAGATAGCTATATCGATAAGTATCCTAACCTATATATCTAGAAGTATAAATATTAAGATAGTCTTTACTGAAATTACTCTTAGTAAGATATAGATATTATTAATAAGGCTATTATATAGAGTCTTAACCCTAAGTAATACCTTATATATAACTACTTTATTAACTACCTCGAGGCTATAATTAACCCTAATCGATATTATTTATAATCTCTTTTATTCTAAATTAATAAGTAAGAAGGTATTAATAAGTTATTTCTTATCTAAGCTCTCTCTTATATATTAAATTTATAATAGGCTAGATATATAGTTAGAGCTACTCTAATTAATATTATTACTAATATAATTAATAATATTACTCTATATTTCTTATTTTATCTTTCTATATCGAAATAGATCTCTTCTCTCTTAGAACTATTTAGTAATAAGCTTATAAGTATATAAGCTAGTATAGCTAATATTAGATATATTATTCTTAATAAGAAGTTAATAATTAGGCTTAAGATCTTTTACTATATTAATTAGTAGCTTTATTAAATCTTTATTAATTATTAATATAAATACTTTAGTAACTATAATATATTACTACTTAGTGACTTTTACTAGCTTCTATCGGTATTTAAGAAGTCTCTTTATATCGCTAGGTAGCTATAGAATATTATAGATCTTATTAGTTATAATACTTATTATATCTTTAAATATACTATCGAACTTAAGTAGGTTATAAAGTAGTAAGGTAATAACTAGAAATAATTCCGCGAGGCACTTAAGGGCCTATATAAAGGTAAGCTAAGTATTAACTATTAGTAATTACTTAGTACTTATATATAGTTAAAGCTAACTATAGAAGAGATTACTCTATTTAATAATACTATATATATCTATCTAATTAATCTATAAGTTAAGAACTTTAATTATAACTATATAAAATGCCTTTATAGGCCTATTATCTAGATTTATATAACTTATAGTAATAGCTTTAGTAATAATACTAAATCTAAGGTCGCTAGTAACCTCTATAAAATCTTATCTATTTATATCGGTGCTTAAGTAATACTAACTAAGAATATCTAGACCGTAATAGGGCTAATTAATAGCGTAGTAGGTATTATCGAGGATATTACTTAGGAAGAAAGAACCCTTAGTAGTATAAACCCTTATCGCTAGGCTCTAGAAGTTATTATAGTCTCTTTTAAAGGCTATAGCGGCCTAGTATATTTTAGAGATAAGCTAGAGATATTAAAGATTATACCTATCTTTCGATCTTAGCGAGAATATATTATTAATAATAATCTATATACTTATAAGTAGTTTTTACTCACTATTACCTATATAATAACTACTTATAAGTCTTAAAGAACTATACTTAACTATATAGTTATTAATATTTTATATAAAGACTTTATAGCCGATCTAACCTATATAATAGTCTTATAAGTTAAGAAGCTCGAGGGTATTATATTTAATACTATATTTAATTACTTAGATATTATATCTAGTATTAACCCCGAAAGAGGCCTAAGAGAGCTTAATTAATACTATTACCTTCTATAGACCCTTTATACCTCTTAATTAAGTAAGTTTATACCTCTAAATTCCTTTATATACCCTAGAATTAATAACTCTAGCTTATAGGTCTATTATACTCTTTTAAGCCTAAATTTCCTATTAAAATAAGCTAAATTAACTAAATAAGAGAATAAGGATTAAGAGATATAATTTAAAAAAAAGAAAGGCTATTTTATAGGCTCTAAATTAAGATATAAAATAAGAGTTACTTTAAGATATAAAAAGGGCCTCTTTTATATATAAAAGGGCTTAATTTAATAATAAAAGAGGCCTTTAATAATATATATAAATAGCCTCTTTTAATACCTTTTAAGGCAGATTTATAGCAAATATATATAACTTCACCCGGACTATTATTTATCCGGCCCACTGATACCGATAAAAAGCGGCTTTACCTATGCCTAGGGGGACGGCGAAGCCTCCACATCAGGGTCTTATAACCGGCCATGGCTGGGCGTCGAGCCTGACCAAGAAGGACTGCCACGGTCCGAGGAATTCATTGAGAAGTCTATGCCGGATAACGGGGGCTCGCTCGTTCTGGGGCCCTCGAAAGATGCGATACTGATTTTGCCAGAACAAGGACCATAGATCGGTCCACGACTGCGAGTATCCGCTCGAGGAAGGGGGGATGCGCTCTAGAGCGGAAACAAGAAGAGGAGCGCACGAGAAAGTCGTGTGGGGAACCTTGGAGGATCGAGGGATTACTAAGAAGCATCCAGTGACTGGGGATATCTTGGGTGAGTATTTAGCCAAGTTATAAAATAAGTTATTAAGTATTATATATCGATATGAATGTTTACATGCGTATCTAGAAAATCTCTTTGACGTTTCATTATATTTTTTGGTATCTACTTGATTAATCTGGTTGCTTCTCTCTGTAGATGGGTTCATCGCTTTGGAGATAACCGAGTATTGTCTCCAAGTGGTCTAGCTCAACATCGTTATCCTATCAAAGGACGTTCCTCGGCTTCCAGATAATGCAAGGAGGCAGGTAAGATACGGCAAAGCTTACAGGCTGTATATGATGACTGGGTGTAAGCGCGGGGAATTTACCATATTGCGTTTAGAATTGACAACAATATCTCGCGTTTTCCCCTGGATTCCCTGGTCTCCTAGTTCGACATCTCTTACTAGCATTCACCATGACATCTCAATACCTCAGAAGACTCCGCCAAACCCTCGGACACCTATCCGGCAGTGTCGAGTCTACCAATGCAGCTCATGATGATCAATCTCAGCTCTCGATTGTATCTGGGCCGATCGAGCCCCCGCTTTCATCAGAAACGCTGGGCGGGCTACTTGAACGACAGAGCAGTGCTTTCGGCGACCGATGTGCTGTGAGGTGCTCATGGACGGGAGGGCAGCTAACTTACAGAGAGCTGCACGAACGCAGCAGAGCACTTGCAGCAGGTTTACTCACTCTGGGCCTCAAGCGTGGCGATCACATCGCCATCATCGCGGGTAATTGTGAGCAGTACATCGAAGTCATCTTTGCCGCTGGGCTCATCGGGCTTCCACTCGTGGTTTTGAACACAAACTATACCGATGATGAGATTGATTTTTCTGTTTTGAGTACCGGTATGTTCCAGGTTCTCTTCCAATCCGTATTTCAATACACAGAAACGCACGCTCACAATCCTTAATTTTACAGAGTGTCGACTGCTTTTCACCACCGCCTTGATGGGGTCGCGAAATATGATGCCCGTACTTGAAAGGCTGCGTTCCAAGGTTAGCTCATCCCCGACCAAGGAGAACTTGCCCTTTCACACGGTCCTTTTACATCAAAGTGCTACGGAGGCCACGGCTGGAGTCATCTCCTACGAGTCGCTTCTTCTAGAAGGACTTCGCGCTCCTACCGCACAACTGCAGCAAGCCGAAAGCGAAGTGCAGCCAGAGGATATCTGTAGCCTCCAGTTTACAAGTGGAACTACTGGGAACCCCAAAGTTGCCATGCTGACTCACAGGTGAGGATCAATGTCTTCTTTCTGATGTGTGGATGCTAAGTGTTGGCTTGAAATAGTGGCCTGATCAACAACTGCATTGGCTCGGGTCAGCGGCTGAAGCTCACCGAGAGCGATGTCCTGTGCTGTGTGGTACCGCTTTTCCACTGTTTCGGCCTCGTACTGGGTGTTCTCATGTCTGTGGCGCACGGTAGTTTGCTGGTTCTTCCGTGCGCGAACTTCAGCCTGTTCGCGCTCTGCAATCCATGACCCAAGACAAATGCACACTTATATACGGCGTCCCGACCATGCATACTGCCTACATCCAGGAGCTGATAACCCAGCCTCCCGGAACTTATGATCTATCGTCGGTGAGAGTTGCCATCACTAGTGGATCTGCCACGCCATTGAAGCTATTCAAAGAGATTCGACAGGTTTTGGGGGTGCCTCACATTGTTCAGGCATTTGGTACGTGCATTTGGGTTCCGAACATGATAGCCGAGGTGGCTAACAGCTCATACACCATTAGGAATGACGGAATGCTTTCCAGTAACTTTCCTCACAACGGTAGACGACACCTTCGAGACGTGCTCGACAACAGTCGGCAAGGTCATGCCACATGTTGTCGCAAAGGTGGTCGATACCCAGGACAAGATTGTTCCTCTGGGAAAACGGGGTGAGATCCTTATCGTAGGCTACAACAGTTTCCGTGGTTACTGGAAAAATCAAAAGGGCACAGATGAGATGCTCCACAAAGATGAAAACGGGACCGTTTGGCTGCGCACCGGTGACGAAGTAACCCTTGACAAGGATGGATATTGTCGAGTTACAGGTCGAATGAAGGACATCATTATCCGCGGTAAGTCTTTCCATAATGTCCCGGAATCACAGGATATAAAGATTATGCTTTGTGACTGAAAAGATTCTGGCCCCATTCCTGAGAAAGAGTTGCTAACACGATTCGTAGGTGGCGAGAACATCTATCCTGCAGAGATTGAAGACCGTCTCGTCCAGCACCCGGCAATTATACAAGCCAGCGTGGTTGGTATAAAGGATTCAAAGTACGGGGAAGTTGTCGCGGCTTTTGTCCAGAAAGAGCCGGGAACTGGTTCAGCTCGTCCCTCAACGTCGGAACTCACAACCTGGGTCGGACAAGGACTGGCAAGACACAAGATTCCGACGCATATCTGGTGGATTGGCGATAGAGACGTGTGCACCGCCTTGCCGCAAACGCCTAGTGGCAAAGTTCGCAAGGTAGCTTTGAGGGATATCGGGTTGAGGCTGACTGGGCGGCAAAGCTAGTCTTCAGTAGCTTGATACAGGTCAACGTGCAATTGAAGCCCTTAGATGCAAGAGTAAATCGATCGAATGTCCCGAGCTTTGTGAGAATGAACTGTTGAACGTACATGATTGATTGTGTATAGACTTGGGGTTTATCGTGCTTTCTTTCACCTTCCAGCCAGGGTTCATGAGGCAACACCGTATCTGAGTCAGTAATTTGGTTATGCCAGACATCATTCTGGCCATTGCATGCTGATATCAAACATCCAGTACAAGGCAGCAACCCAGTAATATCTAAAATATGTGCACGTGAACAGTTTGTGATAATAATTGGCCGCTGCGAAACATCCCACGTCGTCCGCAAAACGGGATGTTGGCATATTTTGACAAGACAATTCAGGCGGTAACAACTTCAGAGTGTGACAATTTGGTCCGTAGTTATCCATATTGATATCTGGTAATATCAATACATTTTTCGATTCAGAAACTAATTACATCTTTGCCATCCTAGCCCCGTACCTTCTGAGGAAGCGATTCTCCTGCCTGAACGCAAAGTCTGTCAAAATCTCCTCGCTTCCGCCTCCCACAACGAGAACTCTGAAGTCGCGACTGATCTGCTCAACATCCCTTCCAAGCCCAGTCTTGGAGTAGCCCAAACCCCCAAAGATCTGCTGTGCCTCGCGTACTGTCTGTTCCAGCGTTCGGGCGGACAAAGTCTTGAGCATGGCGATACTGGCACCCAGACTGTCTGCGCCATCATCGCTCTTTGCCAGACGTTGGCAAGCCCATATGAGTTGTTCGAGCCAGGCATGTGCAGATTGAATACTCTTACCAACGTCAACGAGTTTGGCGCGGATTATCTGGTTCTCTACCAGTTTCTTTCCGAACGTCTCGCGTCTAATTGCGTGGCCGTATGCATGTCCCACACAGACTCGAGCCAGTCGTAGACAGATTGTTGAAAGCCACAGTCGTTCCTGATTAAAGTCTGCAACCATGAAGTCAGTTTTTGGTTCTCCAACAATCTGTATCAGTGCTTAAGATGTCAGGAAAGGCCAAGTTTGTAGGGCAGACTTGCTGTTCATGATGATTCCAAAGCCCTCGTTCTCCTTTCCAAGCAGATTGTCAATCGAGACCTCGACATCGTCAAATTCAATAAATGTCGAACCTAAACCTCACATGTTAACAGAGCCATCCTGGCGGGAGCCGGATACTTGTCGAACCTACCACTAGCATTAATCCCAGAGTTCTCCATTTTTCGTCTAGTCACCCCCTTGGCATTCAACGGGATGATGAGAGCCGAAAGGCCTGGTTGACCTGGGCCGCCGGTCCGAACAGCTGCGGTGCAATAGTCGGCATAGACGCCATTTGTGATCCATTTCTTGGATCCGTTCACAATGTACTTGTCCCCATGGCGCTTGGCCGTGGTTGTGATGTTGGCAACATCGGAGCCAGCTACGCCCGTCAGTCTTGTATAAAAGCAGGGGTCTCAGGGGAAACATTACCGGCTGGCTCAGTGACTGCCAAGCAGAACCGTGTGGTTCCATTGTATAGAGAAGGTAGAAGGCGTTGTTTCTGTTCAGGTGTGCCGTGATTAATGAGTGGAGGGCAGCCGATGACATTTCCACAGCTGAGTGCCCAGACAACGCCCATGTGTCCGCAACGAGTCAACTCGTCGGTGACGATATGATCATGAAAGCCGTCCCAGTTCTCAGGCAGGATCCCTGAAGGCAAGTTGACAGAACCCAGATACTCCTTTTCCGGAGGAAACATGCCTGCAGCAACATAACCGAGTGCTGCATGCCTTTCATACGCCTAGTGAGCGGGTCAGTTATCTGAGTCTTGTATTGCCATGCACTGAGCTTACTTCCTGAGGTATGGACCCCTGACGTTCCCATTGCTCGCAAAAAGGAGCAATATGCGTATCCACATACGCTCGAGTGTCGGCTTGTAGCTTGGAGTGTGATTCCTTGTAGTACGGAGGGGGTGACCCGTAGTGCCAAAACGGCTCACTGAAAGGGGCGGTGCCTGCTTGAGAGGGCGACATCTTGGCTTATTCTTGCTTTACTAATGATCTGTCCTGACAAGTCACTATGAATACGCCGATGAATTGATTATTTCTTTTTATCTATCTTAACCGGTATCTTTCTCCAAAAGCTCAATCCGCGGTCAGGGATTGTGCCGCGGTACTGTCGGGATTTCCTATTTGGGACTCGGTTCCTACACCACACACCGATGGACCGAGTAATCATCAATAGAGATTATTCCCAATGAGGTTATCGTACATCTTCAAGTGACTGCTCATGTTGGCTCTTGCGTTTGGTTCTCTCTATCCTTTGCATTGTCACTCGAGGCAGGGCAAAGGAAAGATGGAGGCAAAGGAGAAGGCTGATCCATCGTAGTACCATACCTATTTTCATGAATTATAGTAAATGTATTCAAAGAGAGTTAGGCTATTGTGTAAGTATTGGGCTTTAATGTTTGAATGGTGATGAAAACCGTGTTCTTTATTATTGTGAAAGCACCTTGCCTTTGAGAGAGCAACACGCAGCATACTTGCGGCACGGAGGACCGAGACACAGCATCAATAAGTAGTGAACCGGCCTTGATCATGCCCTCGGATTCGCTCTTCTTGCCCACCATGAAGCCAGTAACATTATGTAGATAGATGATGGGTGTGCCATACGCATTGTTGAGGTGGATAAACTGGGCTGTCTTCCGAGCTTCGTTGACGAAAATGACGGAAGATAGGTTGCCAATAATACCGACGCGGCGACCATGGATGCTCGCCCAGCAACATAGCATTCCTGTCCCGTAAAGCGGTTTGAAGGGCTCGAAACGGCTACCATCCACGATACGGGCCACAACCTCAGACATGTTGATAGGCATTCTAACATTCTCAGGAATGAGGCCAAGGAGGCTATCGGCACTGTACCGGGGAGGCTCGACGTAATGGACCGGCCGTCTGATGGTGAGGGACTCTCTGTTGATGCTCTGGACCCAGCTTCGGGCCAGACGACAAGCATCAAACTCATCAGTTGCCAATGCATCTCCCACCCCACTAACGGTGGTGTGCATCTCGGCTCCTCCAAGCTCCTCGGCGCTGCTCATCTCGCTCGTAGCCATCTGCACCAAGGGCGGGCCTCCCAAGAACATCTGTGCCTGACCTTTGACGAGGATGCTGAATTCTGACACACCAGGCTCGTAAGCTCCTCCGGCGGTGCTGCTGTCGAATACGATGGTGCACGTTGGTGAGCCGGCATCAGAGCGTCTGATGATATCACGGAACAGCTTTCCACTCTGGTGAAAGACGCGGAACTGCTGAGGTAGATTTGCTCCCGAGCATTGATTTAGAAAGATGATGGGCAAACGATTCTCGAGGCTGATTTCCGAGGCTCGATGCTGCTTTCGTACAGTGAGCTCATTGAGAGCTCCCCCAACGATGGTGGGGATGTTTGCGATGAGCATGACTTTAATTCCACTGCAAGTCCGTTAGAGGCAATAGATAATAAGAAACGTCCGAAAGAGCTCACCAGACGAGACCAATCCCTACAATCAAACTTGAAGCGGGACTCGATTCCTTTACGCCAAAGCCTGCAAATGGCATGAGCTCCAAGAATGGAGACCCTTCATCGAGGAGCATCCCGATCCTGTCTCTAGCTGCGTAAAGTCAGAAATTTGGCTCAAGTCAAAGATTGCAGTGAGAATTGGGAGTATGTACCAGAAAGCATTCCACGAGCATGATGCCTCCTAAAAAGAACACTATCAGCATTCATTCAATCTTGCACGGATACAATCGGGCCTTGGACTCACTCTATGTGACGATCTTCTCCTTCACCGCCAGCCCATGCGGAATTTTGCTCAAACCGTTGCAAGATCTTGGACCAATCTTTAACATTTTGACGGTACTTTTTGCCACTCTCGTTTACGGTTGTTTTGTACTCAGGGAATACAGAGGGTGATGGGATCTGGGACGCCATGGTGAGAGGTTGAAGCAAAGAGATCCTTGGACAAAAGAGACCCTTGGAGAACCTGACTAAACTCGGCCAGATAGATTATATCAATTATGATGCCTGGACATGTTGACACTAATCAGTCGTGATTAACCAAGCCGCGGGAGGGTCTGCCGTTCTCTGTGTGCAGATGGCCGAGATGTGCGTCTGCATTAACCAAATAATGTCGGATGATGATTTATCTCCGCGCCATACCGTCGGAAGCCGTACAGAGCATCTGAATCTCCAAATGCAATCTTGGTACAATTCTTACTGTAGAGAAACCGTTTTGCCATTTTCCCGACAATTGGAGAAAGGCCCCTCCAAGGGTATCACCGTTGGCAGGCTGCTGCTGAACATGACATACCATACCACCATTTGCGCTCTCTATCTCCCACATATTTCGCAGAACTTTGCTACTCCTCAGGCAAGCAGCGGTCTAGACCCAATGGCAGAAAAGAGCTATTACAAAGTTAAAGCTGCTGCACATCAGGTATCAGTCTTGGCCGATATCATGCTGAAGAAGGGGCTGGTTGGCTATGTGTCCACTCAAGGGTAAGTCTGGGCCACCGCACATGACTTTCGTCTCGTCTCGCCGCTGACTAAATGGCTAGGATCACTTGTGTTCTCCCTGCAGCTTCTATTCTTCTATTGAATCTAAAGTCCCCCTTGAGACACTTGGATGATCAGAGTGCAGAAGGTTTGCACACGTGTACGCGCTTCCTCGAGACTTTGGGCGAGCGATATGCCGCCAGTAAGACGGTTCTGGACAATCTGAAAGCTGCTGTTGAGAAGGCGAAGGTCTCATTTGGACCTGAGGAAACACAACACCACATGGAAGATCAGCAAGTTAACAATGGCGAGTTCACAGATGTTGCACCGGGAGTTTCGCTCGGGCTTCAATTCAATCGACAGGAAACACCAACAAGCCTTTTCCCGAATACCGAACCTGGCCTGACCAAAGACTTTCACGACCGTTCGGGCGTGTCGTTGTTTGACGACGAAATGTTAGACCTTGGTGAAGACCAGATGTTATACGACTTGCAAAAGGAACCGTTCTTTTACCAGATGTCAAATTTTCTGACGACGGAACCTGGCTTTTTTGACTAGTTAGATAACGACTTCTAATGCTTGGCGTGATTAATGTACAGGGTATCCAGGCTTGGACAATGAAAATTTCCCTGCAGGTTGAACCAGATGGGGACCTTTCGAATTTTTAAGAATACCTAAAAATCTAGGGGAGACGTCCCAAGATTAAACTAGATCCTTCAGATTGATTGACAATGGCTAGTGTTATAGGCCTGCCAGCTGCTATGTAGTGTATTTTATCCAGCTCCACAACCTTCTCCCTCGTATTACTTTGGATGCGACACATAACACTCGCGTGACAGTCCTGAGAAGCAGCCATGTCGCATCTCATGTCTTTAGATCTCGCAAAGTAGCTCGAAGGCTTTGAACAGATACTCGCAGCGAAAAAGACACCTTTGCCACTTCTTTCATCAGGCTTCTCGCTTTCGGACGGCAATCGAAATCAGCAATGCAGCGCAAGAAAGAAACCATTTACTAGCCATAGACTATCAAGATAGGAGTGACTGGAAGCTTTCACACCAGTGTCGTTGTGTCAAATACATTCGACCATTACTAAATCGCAGAAACGGGGTTGATTTACTTGACACAGGTTACCACGCCGGGTTAGTTGCCCGGACGGGGATAAGGCCTAAGCCAAGACGATCAGTCTACAAATATAGTTCTCATTTTGTGCTCTTTCTAACACATACGACCATACCCATCGGAAAACTCGGGATCCCGTCCGCTCTCCCATAGATAAGCCGGTGAGGGGCGGATTAGTAGTTGGGTCGGTGACGACCAGCGAATCCCCGCTGTTGTATGTTTTTGCTCGATTGATATTCTACTTTTGGCTGAATCGCTTCTTTTTGGTCTCCCTGATGAGAATTGCCAAGAGTCCATACATGCGGCTGCAAAGCATCACTTAGGTAGAGCAAAGTAACGAGCCAGACAGGTTTATAATCACGGAGCTCTCTCTACGTGTTTTTACGATAACTAGGTACCTCAGACTCGCTGTCGTGGCAGAAAGATAACAAGACCAGGAGTAGAAGTAAGTAGTAGCCTCTTGGAAACATCTGCTATCGGCGAAAGACTCGTCTGGAAGATATACGAGGACTCTATAATCATCCCGACCGAATCAGGGTAGGCGAAAACGAGAAGAGACCGTGTTCGGGCAAGCCGTTGATGCTAAGTGCGGACCAAAGTACTCCGTAACCAAAAGGGGAATGTCATGGAAGCATTGATCGTCTAAACATTCAAGGCGTGCTCGGCAGAAACAACTTACGGCTGTGCTTCCTTCTCCCGAGCAACAAGTAAATCACTTGCCGGCCGCATTGTTATAGTTTAAGTATATGAAGCCGTGATTGGTGGAATAACGGCTCGTTCGGTCAACGCGGGCACTAAGTATAAAAACAATTTCATCTTGTCTCTCCGAAACTGGCCCCTGTTTCAGGTTGAAGTCAATGGGCGCCACGTGCGAGGCTAGAAGTTCTGGGTCCGGACGCCAAGCCCGTTCTGAGCTGTAAAACCGGAATGAGAAACTAAACAGATGATGAATACGATCAAACATCGTATCACCGACTTGTCCGACTTGTCGGGATTTCTGACTTAAATACCCTTGCAGCCCTCGACACTGTCACTCGAGCTATTAGTCTTTCATCATTCATTCCTCTCGTTTCTTTCCAACTCTTCATTTTCCAACCAAACATTCATTACAGTTTCAACTCACTCTCTTTCTCTCTATATTACTACTTCCAACATGCAGCTGACTTCTCTCTTCGTCTCGGCTCTGCTCGCCGTCTCTGCGGCTGCATCCCCCACTCCCACCCTCGACAAGCGAGCGCAGACTTGGTGCGACGGCTTCGGCTCCGTGCAAACCAACGGATACACCGTTTACCACAACAACTGGGGTGCCAAGCAGGCCAGCTCGGGACGTCAGTGCACCACCTTTGACGGAGTCCGTAACGGCAACTCTTTCGTCTGGTCCACTTCCTGGAGCTGGACCGGTGGTCCCGGTCAGGTCAAGTCGTACGCCAATGTTGCCCTTGAGAAGGTCAACAAGAAGCTCTCCCAGATCAAGTCCATTCCTTCCACCTGGGTCTGGAGATATACTGGATCCAACCTGATCGCCAACGTCTCCTACGATCTCTGGCTTGCGCCTCGTGTCGGAGCCAAGAACCAGTACGAGATCATGATTTGGGTTGGTTCCTACGGCGGAGCAGGCCCCATCAGCTCCACCGGACGCCCTGTCGGCACTCCCTCTCTTCTCGGCAGCCAGTGGAAGCTCTTCGAGGGCAAGAACGGAGACGTCACCGTCTTCTCCTTCGTTGCCCAGAAGAACATGGGCAACTTCCAGGGCGATCTCAACGAGTTCTACAAGTACCTCACTTCCAAGCACGGCATCAGCAGGGAGATGGTTGTTACCAGCCTCCAGGCCGGCACTGAGCCTTTCTCCGGTAAGAGTACATCCTCTCCAGATAAGGTCCTCAATTCTAACTGCAATAGGTTCCAACGCTGTGCTCAAGACCTCCGCCTACACCATCAAGGTCAACAGCAACTAAAGGGCCAAGCAACAACAGACGGGGCATTTTCAGAGACGTGTGACAGGGGACCATCTTCAGCTGGGCTGAAGAAGCTGTAAGATAATAATTTACCGAGATAACATCAGCATATACTACATCTTATGCAACTAGACTCTTGTTCCTCCTGCGTGAAGTGTGTCCGGTCCCTTGCCATGCAATATCTGGATCTCGCGACTAAACCTGGAAAGCACCTCTAGGCAGATCTGTCGGACTTCGAGGCGTTGTTCTCGTCTCAACAACGGCGGAACGGGTTCTTAGCATGAAAGTTACTCAAGCCCATAACCAGTACACAGAAGACAAAGAACCCAATCGAAAAACCGCACGAGCTACTTTTCCACCTCATCCAAGTCGCTGATCAACAGTCTTGTGACATTCATGGGGCCTCTGCCAAATCAGCCATCTAAACCAAGCATATATCCACTCGGCAGCCGAGACGTTATCCTACCGTGTAGCTCTACGCAATATTGATAATACTGGGTCCTTTGACTTCTTGGCACGAAGTCAAAATTGTACAAGCTGGCCGACGACATCTCACTAGAACGGCCATAGCAGAGAATGCATGTGGGCCCTAAATTGACGATGCATGGTCTAGACTTGGCCATGCTATTGATGTTGAAATATAAGTCTCGATAGGACTCTCAGGTGCTCATACTTTTTGTTCTCAATAGTTTATAATCGTGGAAGCTTATCGTTTTTGAGAGACCTACGTGCAATCTACGTCGTTGGGCTTAAACCGTTGGGTTATAGTTACAGAGGGGCAAAATTGAATAAGAAGCTTAGTAGATCGCAAAATTGCTCCGTCCAGCCACAAATAACTGTCTCTGAGCATGTCCATTCTGTGAAATAACGAGGCCAGCAGTTAAGGCTTTCTCCACAGTGTAGTGCATAGTAGCAATTCTATGATGAAATTAAGGCAAAGTAAAAATTAAAAGAGCCCGATAGCAAATGGGACGTGCGAAAAAAGAAGATTCATAGCAGCTAATCGTTTCGATCGATTGCTAATTTGAGTTAATACATTATCGTAGGACCTGGAATTGAAGTTGCTTACACCTCCGGGTTATGAGCCCGGCTATTGTGGGTTAGCTTTGCATTGTGGGTAATGGAGCAGGATAACTAACCGCGCTTCCACTGCGCCAAGCTGCTGTTTGAGATGACGGGTTGCGTGGATATGCTAACTATAACCCTTCGACAACGCAAACATCAATGCTCCAAACCCGAAATGGCTGGACAATACAATAGTGGCCGTCAGTTGCATGATGTGGTAGTTTATGGGCTGTGCGATACACCACGGGAAAACCGGTTATAGGCAGGGAATAACTCAGGATGCTGGCTTGATACGACTTTACGTTGGGTAGCAGAATCATATCTGAGTGTCCAGCCTATCTGCTTTTAATAAAGGCTTCTTGGAGGAATATGATTCTGGTGGTTTATTAGCCGCTTGCTCAAGTGGTGAGATAGAGCCTCCAGCTTCAACCCTTCCAAAATGTTGAGATTGATGCAAATCGCGCCAGATAACCCCGAAATAGGAAGTGCGTGCAGAAGATAGGATTGTTCAAGGGGTCTGTCGTGTACAGACGTCGAGATCAGAGCGTGCAAGGATTCAACTAGCATTTGATCGAGAGTAACACTTAGCCGTGTTTAGCTTGTTATTGTAAGCCACGTCATATCGCACCCTGCATTGAGGTTGACGTATCCCTTAATAACATTACTAATAGCTGCAGTATCCGGCATCCACGAGTCAAAGCTGGGTTCTTCAACAATTTGTCAGGATCGGACACATTCACGGAATGATTACAGTACGCAAGCATCGAACTAACGGAGATCGGCAGACAAAAATACCACTGGATCCGAGGTGGGGACTCTTCGTCACAGCCTCACAGGTTTGCTTATTGGGCTGCTCGGATATTGCACGTCTTGATTGGTTCTCACAGGGTTTGAGCTTCGGTCTCCGATACTAACTCACTCGGGGTTAGTTGCGGGGAGGGAAGTACAAAAAGACATCCTTGTTATCTGGATTATTGAATGTTTCCCCTCACAGCAACTTGACCTTTCCGTTGCTTCTATTTCGAACCGTTTATCAATCTTTATCATATACCAGAAAACCCAAGAAAATCATCTTGTCCATCATGCCCGGCGACATTGAAACCAGCTTCCAGGCTGCCATTGACAGCGGCAAGATCAATGGAGCCGTGTTCTGTGCCACCAACGCCAAAGGTGACTTTGTCTACAACAAGGCTCTCGGGGAGCGAACTCTGCTTTCCGGTGAGAAACGTCCCCAGCAGCTCGACTATGTGCTGTTTCTCGCTTCAGCCACCAAGTTGATTGCCACCATCGCCGCGCTGCAATGCGTTGAGGACGGTCTCCTCACTTTGACGGGGGACTTGTCTACCATAGCCCCGGAGCTTGCTAAAAAGAAAGTTATCACGGGGTTCTCTGAAGACGACCAACCTCTATTAGAACCCGCTTCTGGCCCCATTACGTTGGAAATGCTCCTCACGCATAGCGCCGGTACTGCGTACGACTTTCTGACACCAGTCGTGGGCAAGTGGCGCGAGAGATTCAGTCCTCCCGAACCAGACAAGCAAAAAACAGTGGAAGAACTGTTGGTCTACCCACTGGCTCATCAGCCTGGAGCGGGCTGGATGTACGGACCTGGACTCGACTGGGCTGGACGTATTGTTGAGCGGGTGACGGGCCGAACGCTATGCGAGCACGTCCTGGATCGCATACTAGCCCCTCTCGGTTCGAAAGATGCACAGTTCTACCCTGTCACACGTGAGGATCTGCGGGCACGCCTTGTTGACCTCAATTCTGAAGATCCAGATGGTGTTGGCTTGGCTGTTCTCGGTGGCAAGGGAGATATGAACCTGCGCGGAAAAGGTGACTTTGGCGGTCACGGCATGTTTATTCCAGGTATCGACTACGTCAAGGTGCTTCAGTCATTACTGGCCAATGATGGCAAAATACTGAAGACTGCTACTGTCGACGACATGTTTCGGGATCATCTTACCCCCGAAGCAACTGCCGGTCATCAAGCTGCACTCCAAAGTCCTGCGGGTGTCTTCTTCCGTGTGGGTGTCGATCCAGAGACAAAGATGGGCCACGGCCTGGGAGGTCTGTTGACACTGGAAGATGTGGATGGCTGGTACGGTGCAAACACACTCACGTGGGGAGGTGGCCTTACTCTTACCTGGTTCATTGATCGTAAGAACGATCTGTGTGGTATTGGCGCAGTGCAGGCCGCCTTGCCCCTCGACGGGCAGTTGATTCCCGAGCTGAAGCAAGTTTTTCGCAAAGATATTTACCGCAAGCACGCTGCATGGAAGAAAGAGCAGCAATCATGACGTTTCGTTCAAAATGATATCAATATCAGTTTGTTAGTAAACAACATACGTAACAGTCATCATGCCTGTATATCAGCTTTCTAGTCCCAACCAAATATTTGAAGAAAGTGTTCAAAGACAAACTGTTTTCTTGGTTATTGTGGAGGCAGCTTGCCTTTAAGAGAGCAACACGCAATATACATAGAATAAAGTGTTCTGTCGGCAAATTAGCAATTACCTATGCACATGTCATCGTCGTCTCCCCTGCGGATACACGCTAAGAAAGATTGAACGAATGAAGAATGTCTTCGTGCACGGCGAACGACATTCCAAAGCTGGTACACAGATTTAGTTTCGACTTCCAAACACTTGACAAAGACAAGGCAGCAGCAAAACAATGAATGATGCGATATGACGGAGTACGGCAATAATGAGAGAAGGCAATGGTTTCCAAGGTCACAGACCAAGAAGCACACTCAAAGCCAAGACGAACAGTGAACAGTCAACAATGACTACTTGGTTCCTAAACTTAGTGATGATGATGTAGGACCGTGCCAGGGAAATCACCGACTGTATGAAGAAGCTTTGTTTGAACCATGGCCATGCTTCAAAGCCGTCGTTCATACCCATGTCTTTTTTTGTTTGCTTTGTCTTGTGTTACAGTTCTTAGTGACACGAACCACCCCATTGAGCAAGGTAGACAAAGACTTAAGAAGAAAGCATCAAATGAACAAGAAACAGTTACTGTTGAATAAGAACAGTTAAAGGGTTTCAGTTTGAACATTGATGCTTCAACTTTTATAAATGAGAGCATCGAGTGCCCGGATCCAAACTCTTCACCACCACAACCACAACCGCAATCAGCACACACAGGTAAAACAACAGTCAACAGTCCAAGTCAAGACTCAAGACTCTACACCCTCAACGATTACATTAGAACAAGCAACGGTTCAGTCAGATCAACGAAACAGCCGCAATCATGTTGTACAACTCGTCCACCCAGAAGGCCGAAACTAACCGCCAAGCCAAATTTTCAGCTTGGGAGTCTGAGTGCGCAGCTTGGAAACAAGAATCTGGTATGTCCCCACCCTCCCAAAGCACAAACCCTCCCCTTGAGAGTAAGAACGTTGCTAACATAACTATAGAATTCCTCTTTGCCCATTACGACATTCAGGGTTCAGTCCTGTGGTGTACTCAAGGCGTCGATGGGAGAGATTGTCTCATGTCCGCTGGTGCTACCAAGGAGACCAAGAAGTCACCGCGGAAGGCGAAGAAGTCGGCTGCGTCTGAAGCCAATCAATTCCAGCAGTCGCACGAGGAAGAACTACTCGAGACAAAGTTCATGAAGACTCGACATGGCAAGAACAGGAACAGATTCGATTGAGGGGATGCGTTTTTTAACTTGGAGGTTGTGCCTGTTTCCACTCTTTGTCATGAGTCGCGAGAAATCAGAGTTGCATTCGTATTCACACTAAGTAGCAGTCAAGATGACCATACTATCAAATCTGTTGCCGAAGTATCAACTAAAGAATGTGATTGTGATGGAGACCCGACCTTCTCCTATTAGAGTGCCTGAACGGTGATCAAGATAATCATTCTGATTTCCTGGACGCGACTGAGGGAGTTCCTGAATTTGACTGTGACCAAATACTGCAGAGCTGGATACCAAAGATAACTCCAGTGACTTGGGTTCTCTTCCTAGGTACACTGAAGCTTGGATGAAATATGAGCGCCTTATAAACCGATCCACTGTGTATAAACGAGGTCTCTATAAGGAAGTGACCGCTTTATTAGCCTGCAGGTCTACAGGTGATAGTATTGATGCGTCACCATCCTGTACACATCAGTTCACTGATGCAACCAAAGTTGACTCGGAAAACAAATGCTGAGGGGGGCTGCTTATATAGAATGAAGACCAGAGAGAAAGGTAGGCTACAATCCAGTTAACTTCCATAATTAGTTCATTCTCGGAATGCCGGTAACTAGATGTCCGTAAGGGAGCATCTGTTCAATAGCGACCCCACTCTTATCTCATTGCCCGAAGACAAAAGCCAAAGACATGTTCAATAGGACCTTGCCGTTTGAAGTAGGAAACGTTGTATTCAGCCTGTGAAGCATCGACTGTGAAGTTGCCAACCCTATACGACCAGTCGTAGCGCCCATCATCTGTTCCGCGGCCGACATATGCATGACTCGCTCTAGTCTTGGTTTTGGCAAAGTTGAAAGTACGGGACCGTCGCGGAACTTGTCTACAGTATAGTTCCAGTTGGTGGGGGCCCTTCGACAGTGACAGTGAGAACACCGTCCTTGGTTGTTGTAGAGACTGTTGTCCAGATAGTTGCCGTAACGTCACTCCGGGTCAGGAACAAAGTGGACGACTGGTGTCATTAGTATTGACTGGCTATAATCCGATATGTAGTGCAACACATTGCAGGATACTCACCTCGGTAACAGTCACCGTGCTAACAGTATACGTAACGCTGATAGTGGAAGCAGGAACATGAATGCAAGAACATGCCGAAGTGATGCGTGAAGCAGGATACGTGGTACCACTGGTCACGCATTTCGGCGGATTGGCCAAGTTTCCTCGCTTGAGTATCGGTGATTGATCGTTCAGCGTGACTGTAGCTGTCGCTGATGGGACAGTTTCTGTGACAGTCATCGTAGCGGTGATCGGGTTGGTGATTCCGTCCAAAGTCAACAGAGTCAACTCAACGTTTGTGCTGGATCGATCAGTTTAGGATCTGGAGTACGAGTCAAAGAGTCTTACGTAGTAGCTGTAGTCGTGGCGACGGTGACAGTAGACGGACTAAGGCCCTTGCAAAAACCACTCGCCTGAAAAGAATATCTCTTGTCGGTAAAGCATCGAAAGAGGGCATCGCGGTTGCAGGCCGCACGTTCGAAATGCTGCACTGATGGCAAGGCCTGAATCACGGGTACTCCCAAAAGAGAAATCCAAAGAAGCCTAATTATAGACAGCATTGTCATGATAGTATTGGACTCCAGCGGAAAAACTAAGTAAGATGAATCAACTTGGATGAATTTAAGATGAATCAGCTTGGATGAATTTAAGATGAGTGGAAAATAACAATCTTATGACACTTTTGACGTTTTAACGTACTCTTCACTCCTGCAATTCACCTTACCTGAAGCGGCGAATAATAAACAGTGTCTCAAACATGCATCTCAACAAATAAACTCAGCTCGATCTATTCAGTCCAGGCCATTAATTCGTTGTGGGTGCGATGTGATGAAGCCACAAGACATTCCAGTGAATGCTTTTTCGCCCTATCACGGCCAATATTTCAAACTGACACTCGGTCTAGATGCATCGCCAGTCGAACGTGGCTGGCTGCAGATGCAGCGGTAAATATCTGGCTCTGCAGAGAAGTCTTAATTCAAGTCAATCTTGGCAGATTAACTCAATGCGTCGTCAAGGGCTCGTCGAATGCGTCTTGTAAAGAAACGATATAATTGTGTTGTGAAATGAAGCCGCAGGAGGGGGGCTATGTACCTATGCTCCTCTGATCCAGGGCAGTAATCGACTGAGTTTCCGTAGGATCTGAATCTGAACCACAAACCATTTATCAAGTCTTCTGGCCTGTTTAGGATAAAGCTGCGTCGGCTCTGGTCTCCGTCTTATCATCTCCCAACCGAATGGCTCGGCTCATTGCAGGCAGGTCAACCAGCATTCAACAAAAGACTGGATTTGAAAGGTAAACCCATTATCTGAAGAGAGGTACCTCCAGGCTAAGAAGTCGCACCACCCTTAAAGTCTCGTAGAGAATCGAAACGGCCCAGCGGCACGCCATTTAGAACTGTTCGCAGCCAAGTACAGACCTTAGATTTCTGGCGTTTTTATACAACGGTACACTCTAAATGAGACCATATAACATTTTACGAGCACGCGAATACGTCCTTATGTAGAACGTCGGATATCACAGTGGTGCCGACAAGATGGGCAGAGGTCAAAGAGAGAATTTACCGCCATGCCTCTCTTGAGTATCCCCATGGCCTGCAAGCAACGAAAGACATCTTGTCTCAAAGGATCTGATGTATCATGTACGACATATATTTCCCTCAAGGTGCAAGTTCAATGTTCATTCATAACCACTGTTTTAGGGCTTCATTACAACAGTCGATTGCTTAGCAGTTCTGTCGGCACACTCGCTGAGCAATGTTCCAGCATTGGCTCTGGCCAGCGCCGGGCTGGCAAGCTCGTCGCCTTCCAGAAACACAGGCGCTGTAGTTGGCATAACCGAGGCAGCCGGCGCGAGCCTCAAGGCCCTGGGCGTCGGTGTTGTCAGGAGCGGGCATGGCGGCCCCGAGGCTAGTGAAAGCCATGACAGCAACAAAGAGCTTCTGTGTGATGACTGAGTGTGTGAAATCAATGAGGGATATAGAGGAGGACTTACGGCAGGAGAGTACATCTTGGAGGTTTGGGAATGGGATTGGACTGAGGTAGAGGCCTGGCGGGTTGATAGAGATGAGTGATTGATAATGAAATGACTTTCAAGCTGAAAGTCGCTGTGTACTTATACCTGATAAAATGGATCCTGCCTGAGCTGCATGCTTCCTTGATTCGGCAGGTATGCATCAGACCTCAAAGTGTCTGCTTGTTGTTGGTCCGTGGGGGAAGCTGTTGGCCGCAATAGTGGCGGCTCATCGGTATGCTCCAGTATGGGCTAGGTTCCTATATTGGACGAGCGCTTTTCGTCAAGCTTGCCCCATAGGTGTTAGACCATACTAGACCCAACAGAGATGGTACATTGTTCGTACAATGCACACAGAGCACCTCTCAGCTCCCTGGCGTATCTGACAGCACAAGTTGTCTAATAGCAAATCACACCCTGAGGACCCTCACTCTCTGATATACGCTCAGCATCTCAGCCAGACACCCAGCTACCTACATGAGACAGCCAGAGCATCTCTTCACATGGCCAGCTATAACTGTACTAGCTAGGGCCTGCCCCTGTGCTAAGCCATCTCGGGGTCAACAAGAGAAACACGGTGGAGCAGCTGAAGGGTCGTATGATTAAAGATGAACTGAGCTACGCCGCAGCTTAAGACCGATGGCCCGGATAAACCCGTCTGGCATGGGGGCCGCTGCCGTCTGGGCGTTCAGGCTAGATTTGATGTGGTATGAAGCCGATTGATTAGCTGATTGATAAGCCCGCGGTGGCCAGCTAAATCACGGGCCGGTAGGGTTTAATGTGCTAGGCACGAACTAACAAAAACCGATCATTATCTGCACGCAGGGGCTGCGGACTAGTGGCAAGTCAACCAGGAGACCTTGTCTCCAGACGGACTCAGTCCAAGCCATGACCTACTCACCTGCCCCAGCTTAAAGCATGATTTTCAGATCGACACCCTGAAAAGCCAGGAGTGTTCAAACGAATGGCAGCTGAAAGAGAACAAGCTCTTGGCCGAGCTTGGCAGAACATATTCGCGCCAAAGTGGATTTTCTCTCTTTTGAGACCCTACTCAGCCCACGCATGGCTGCCCCACGAACGGTCTAGACTGGCCCTCCAGGGTCAGAGGTTGTTTCGCCACGTAATACCTACATGCATGGTGATCGTTTGGAGTTTAGATAGTTTGAGGCATTTTAGAACCAACAACTTTACCCACGGGAAAGTATAGCCTGAAGGCCGATCGTGAGGTAATATCGCCAAGCATTGATCATTGAATTCTTTGATGGAATCACAGCCTGCAGCTATATTAGCTTCTCGCATGTTGGGCTTCCGATATCGCTTGGACCACCACGCCCGGTGCCTGACTGGAATCTAAATTTTCCTTGTCTTCATGTACGAGTACTCTCAAAGGGACTCTCTTGTCCCCTCAGCTTGAAGCAGTCGATATGCGGTTAGCCTGATTGGGTTATCCTATTTGGAGCTGTGACTTCTTGTGCTCCGGCGATAAAGTCAGCCCTGGCTTTCCTGGCATGTACTGCTATAAAAGCAAGAAGGAGGAGTCGGTGCCGTATAGAAGGCTGAGTTGTCAGTGACACCATCTTCATGTAGTTCAATAAGTATGATAAATGTGCTGGCCCATTCCGGGGTACACGGAATACCGGACGCTTATTAAGATGCGACACCAATGCATACGACGAACAAAGTACATGAATATAGTAGAGAGCCAAAATCTAGGGAAACTCACAGCGCAAGAATCACTCCAGTGCTTTATAAAGAGGGGGCTTGGGTATATGCTTTGTAGATTGAGGGCTGTAGTAGGTATTTGTGCCCGTGCCAGCACACGCGTCTATTGGCAAGATTCGTAGCAGATAGCTACGTCTTGGCTCATACCTTCCTGTCAATACTAAGATGGCAATGAATAATAAGTTCTCAAATCGATCTCTCCACTCCAAATTTTGTATTCTCGAGAAGGGGCGACGAATTGATTAGTTTAGGCTGGGTCATGTATTCGTGCCAGTTGGAGATAAGATTTCTCTGGTTGTTTAATACTGTGAAAATGACAATACTGGGTTGGGTGTAAGAGTTGGGCGGCTTGCGATCATCCCCAGGGCATATTTGACACCAAGTTATAAATTTGATAGAAAATGCCAAAGTTTCCAGTCTAAGCGGCTTTGCGAAGCCTGAAACTCCAGAGCGGCTTAACATCCACAGCCTCCTTTCTCCTTTTCGTCCCCTCCTCTCTCGGAACGCGCCAGTGAGAGCATTTAGCATAAGAAGGCGAGCTAAGCAATCAGCTCGTCGGGCTGACAATACAATTTTAGTCAGCTACATGGGTGCCTAACCCCTCTTCACATGATCCTCGGCTTGGGCATCTAAGACTATGTGCGTGTCGTGTCAGCTGCGGAGTCTTGTCTTGTCTGCTGCATCTCACTCCACACATCATGAGCGACCTTGAGACGGATATTGTTATAGACACGGAACAAAATGCAGACGAAATTCTTTATGCCTGCACATACCATCGCCTCGAGTTCGACAGGGTTCTGATTCGAACTCCAGACAACAGAGTTCACAATCAAGCGGCATCCCTACAGACAGCCTTCAAGACCTCAACTTCTTCAGGGCTCGGAGTGTTAGGTCGTTTGCCAGAGGAGTTGATGTTGTTAATCCTCCGTGAGCTCGACCTTGTCTCGTATTTGCGCTTCCGGCATGTCAACAATCGTGCTCGCCTCTTATCGACCACAACTCACGAATACAAGATAATTGCAAGACATGGACTCGAGGGATTGAAAGCCCTCCTCAGGACGCAGCTGGGCCATCTATTCACGGTCAATGACTTCTACAAAGCCCTCATCGATCCTCACTGCACCTTGTGCGGGAAATTTGCACCCTTTCTGGTCCTTTTAACGGCCGCGCGGTGTTGTTTTACCTGCCTACAAATTTCGTCCGAGCTACGCGTCATAAGCATACCAGTGTCGACTACTTTCTCGCAAATGGTAAAGATACCAAAAGCACAGTTAGAGAAGTCTATCGCACCAAGGTTGCGTGTTGTATACGGAAAGTATACTGTGCAATCATGGCCACAAGTCAAGAGGCCAAGATACCTGGCTTTGAGAAAGAATGCCGTTGAAGCACTCTTGTCTCTTGGCGTGACCCGAAAAGATGCAGACCGCGCTGTGCGTCTTGAGCCAGAACACCAGAGTCATAACGCGATAACACATTTGTATTGCTACCGTTATATGGCTGCCACTGCGTTCCCGTGGTTCGATTCCAAGCGGAACAAGGTCGACAGCGGTGTCAACTGCAAAGGTTGTCAGTTTCGTGTCGAAGAGTATGCTCGTGATAACTTTCCCATAGATGAACCCCCTTGGGGCTTCAACGACCGTGATCGGGTGTATTCAACATATGAGTTCCTGGAGCACTTTGACTCGTGTGCATATGCGAAAAAGGTGTGGACGGAATGTCAAGGCGGCACGGAATCTCGAGAGTCGGAATTTACGCGCAGCGGAGGTATGGTTGTTATACAAAGAACGTATGATTTTGATTGATGGGCTTGGCGTCTGTACAAGTCTATTTGGTAGGAAGAGTAGAACATTTGTTTGAATCGGAACTATTCAACAGCCCAACTGCAAGTGAATTAAGATCGGTAGCGAGGGGCTTTTAGACCTTTAAGTCCGTTCATACGAAGCGTGGTATTATTACTAGCAGAATAAGAAAGGCATAAATGCTGCTCTGAACTCTGTTGAAAGTAAAACCGAGGGATAACTGTGACCACGAGGTCGAGATACTGTAGTTGTTAGTGGATGATTGATAAGTGCGATTCAGCCTGAAGGTGGGGATAGCTGATAATCAACCTTGTGGCCTTGAAGCCTAAGGTATTTATGGAGCCACCACCGGTATCACGTCAGCCCCCGCTGTTTTCTACCTGATACGTTTCTCCATCAATTAAGCCCTGCCTCGAACGCTCCATCCGCTTAGCTTGCCAACTAGTTAGGGAATAGCCAAGGATACAACTTACAAGCATGTCCCACGAAGACCGGTCGTCATGGCGCGAACGTCTCGGGCTCCTCAAGCTGTCTCGTCGTCGGAAAGGCAAAGGGCTAGACGAGGGGTCCAAATCTCGATTCGTCTCCCAAGATAGTCGTGAGTACTGGGTATCTGCGCTTTTGGTGGGAAACAAAGCACTGACTGCTACGGTACTATCTATGAGCAGGTACTTCAGCAGGGCCGGTATCTGGACAACTGCCTCTTGAAACAATTCCCTCCCAATCGACACCGGCTGTCTCTAATGTTCCAACACTCGTTGCGAGCTCGACCTCACAGGAGACTCCGGCCGAAGAGTCCACCTTAGCGATCCAAACTGCCACAGGTGTTGGAACAGCTGTTCGAGATGAACAACAAGAAGACAAAGCTATGAAAGAGTTGTGGGATGAAGCCATCACCAGGTTGACAACGACAAAGGAGAATGACAAACTGGACGAAGTTATGCAGGCTGTCCAGCAAAGTCAAACAGACAGCAACTACAGCGGGACCGGCTTGCCTAAGCTGATCGACACCCTGGAAGAGGAGATGAAGCGCCAAGGGCTCAAGGGGAAGATTGCTGACTACTTCCAAAAAGCCTTGCCACTTCTGAATAAATTTGCTCCCGTGGTCGACGTCGCTGTCAGCTTTGATCCAGGCTCTGCCGCACTTCCTTGGGCTGCATTGCGATTCATCCTCATGGTATCGTATTTTGGAGCTACTTGTATCTTCGTTAGATCGCTAATCGCTGATAGACTTGCAATGCTGGAGGTGAAATTCGGACCAAGATCGTCGAAGGCACCGCCAAAATCACGACCCTGCTCTTCCAATGCACCATCTATCGGCAATTATATCTGGCCACTTCACCCACCGAGCTTGTCAAAGTTGTCGGCAATCTACGAGAGGCCATAGTGGAAACAATCGTGGGTTCCGTTAGATTTCTTGGTCTAGCCTTCCATCGACAAGGCAGCAGAAGCAAGATCGTCACAGACGCTTTCAATCTCCAGAGTTTCGTAGATTCCCTCGGAGACCTTGATGGAATTGGAAAACGACTCATTGATGCCGGGGACATGTGCGAGAAACATTGTAACTTTCAGAATCGGGAAAAAGTCGACGACTTGCACAAACTCGTGACCGAGATATGGAAGGAAGGGAGGTACGTTCGAACGCGCCATCGTTTCTCCCGGAGAAAAAAGGCAGGACTATACCTGAATGCTGACTCTATCCCCTAGTGAAAGAGAAAACGAGCGTCTCCAAGCAGTGCTCAAGGATCTTCCCGTGGCCTCGGGGGCTACTTTCGATCACATCGACAACCAGGCTGATGCCTTTTGCCTCCCTGGCACGCGAGTGGATCTTCTGGAAAAGATTCGCGAGTGGGTAGACGATCCTGATAGTCCTGGCACATTCTGGCTACAAGGTCTTGCTGGCACCGGCAAGAGCACTATCTGCCGTACTGTCGCCCGCGACCTCAAGGGAGACGCACTCGCTGCCAACTTCTTCTTCAAGAAAGGTGTCCGAGGCCGTGGTGACGGAACCCAGGTGTTTTCAACTATTGCCTATCAACTTGCGCGTAACCTGCCTGCTATACGACAGCACATGGTCGACGTGATAAAGGACGAGCCAGAGTCGGTAACTGCCAACATGCAGGTTCAGTTACAGAAGTTGATCCTGGATCCTCTCGACAAGCTCAAGGACCATGAGCTTCCAAATAAGCTAGTGCTCGTCATCGACGCCCTGGACGAATGCGATAACAAGAATCACCGGGGTACAATCCTTGGGCTTCTGACAAAATCACGCCGGACCCCTCTGAAGCTGTTCATCACCAGCAGACCAGAATTTGATATTTCAACGTACTTTGCCACCAAGGAGGGGCCACACAAAGAGCTTGTGCTCCATGAAGTCGATCCAAGAACTGTCGAGGACGATATACGCGCAGTTCTAAAGCACGGCATCGATAACATTGCATCCAGACACAATCAAGCACATCCAGGAGAACAATCTCAGTTGTTTGCCGGCTGGCCTGGAAACGATAGGTTCCAGTCACTTGTCAGCATGTCGATTCCCTTGTTCATTGCTGCTGCGACCTTTATTCGCTTAATTGAGGATGACACCTGGGCCGTGGGCCCGGACTTCAAGGCTGACTTCATCATTGAGAGCTCAGCGAACACAACCTCAGAGTACAGCGTATTGTATGAACCAGTATTGGGCCGAATGCTGAGTGGTACTCCTTCAAAGTACCGAAGAGTAGCCAAACAAAACTTCGATACCATCGTCGGATCGATCATTCTTCTTGCGGATCCCCTGTCGGTAGCCTCGCTGGCCAGTCTCATTGAGATCACTGTACTTGATGTTCACAGCCAGCTCGACCCTCTCCGTTCCGTGCTCAACGTCCCACGCGATGCTGGGCCCATCAAGCTGTTTCATCTATCGTTTCGAGACTACCTTCTGGATGATTCGGCTGGCGATTTCCTGGTGCAAGAAGCGAGGACGCACGGCGACCTGACCACGAGGTGTTTAAAGCTCTTAGAAAGAAGACTGAAAACCGACATCTGTGAACTCGGATCTCCTGGAAGAAGCCGTTTCGATGTCGACTCAGAAAGTATCAACAAGCACGTACCACCAGAAGTTCAGTACGCATGTCTCTACTGGGTTCATCATCTCAAAAAGTCTGGAATGCGGTTGCGGGATGCAGACAGTGAAGATCATGGGGCGAAAGCGGTGAAATTCCTTCGAAACTGGTTTCTGCAGTGGCTTGAAGCATTATGCGTCGTGGGAAGAGTAACTGACTCGTTGATCATAATGAACGAGCTACAGGCCATCATTGACGTAAGTAGCTACTTCACTTATGACTCGACCTGCTAATCCCTTCATCAGACAACAGAGGGCGTGGAAGTGCTGAAATTCGTCCACGACGCGAGGCGCTTCATTCGTTATTTCCGGGTAGGCATCGACCAAACACCGCTTCAATTATATCACTCGGGAATTGTCTTTTGCCCGATAAAAAGCGTTGCTCCTCAGCCACTCAAAGAACGCCAATACCCGGGATGGATAACACGACCTCCAGTGGTAGACTCTGACTGGGCCCCATATCTACAAACGCTTGAGGGTCACCACGGGGACGTGACGGACGTTATCTTCTTGCCCGACGGTCGTCTCGTATCGAGTTCAAGGGACGGTATCATCGAAATCTGGGACCCAGCCTTGGGTTCTTCCCTTCAGATATTGGGGGTGATTGGGGATGTGCGCTGTTTAGCCTCGTGGGGAAATAGCAAACTCGCCGTAGGCTATGAGTATCGTGAACTTCTCACGCGTCTCAAGGTCTGGGATCTCGATAGTGGCACGTGCTTACTGGAGTCGTCAGGAGTAGATTATTTTACTTTCTGTCTAGCATTCTCTGATGATGGTAGACGTCTCTGTTCAGTCTTAGGGTCCCTTTCTAGAAACGGGCCGGTAGGAGGCAAGATCTTCGTATTGGACACGGGTCGATGCGTACAGGACTTTTGTGTGCAATCAGGTTCAACTGACGGCTGCTGGGCCTTTTCTAGAAGAGGCCAGTGGATAGCAAGACAACGGGAGGGTTTGGTACAGCTATCACAGTGGGATGAAGCCAACGACCCAATCTGGCACGATCTGGGGCACCACGACGGCAGAGTTGTGTTGGTAACATTCTCGGAGGATGGCACATTATTAGCTGCGACAGCGGCTCCAGAGGAAGCACCAGCTACAATAAGCATTTGGCAAACAGCAACGCGGAATTGTCTCTACGCGGTTCAATCTCCGGGGCCGCTTGGATCGTACAACCTGACAGTGAACCTCACGAGAAGCCGACTGGCCATACAAATCGAAAACTGGCGGACAGCTATCTGCGAATTAGGCAGTAATCCTGTGTTCCATGAGCTCGGCAGTAACGATACTAGGCACTCAGTCTTCTCAGCTGATGGCCCACTGTTGGCAGCATCGCACAGATCAACTCACACAATCAAGATCTGGGATCCAGCAACAGTGTCGCCTCCCCAACCTCCCGGTGCCCACACTGATTTAATCGAGTTTGTTGTTTTTATATCAAATGGGAACGTCCTCATCTCTGCGAGCGCCTTTGAAGTCAAGGTCTGGGACGTTGCGAGCCGTATCTGTACAGAAACACTTACCCTTTTGAAACCATTAGGCACACTGGTTGGTGCATCGAGAGAACCACTGTTTGCAACACTGTTTGCAACACTTGGAAAGAGCAAGATACAGGTCTGGCGGCCAAGCCCATTGGAAGTTATCCAGACACTGAACATCGAGGGTGCGATAATGAGCATTGCATTTTCAGCTAATGGGGAACGAGTCGCATCAAGCATCTGCGACAAAGGCGAGTCCGGTTTCTTTTACTCAATGATGCAGGTGTGGGATGTTAGAACGGGCAGACAAGTGGACGAGTCGATCATGGTACGGACCAAATCATACTCATTCTATGATGCCATCGCGCTATCCCCAACTGGCGAGCAAGTCGCGTACGTTAATGATGGCACCCTTGAAATCCATGCCCTCTCGGCAAGCCAATTCCCTACCATGAGATTCGAATCTTTCGGCAAGGAAATCGAGGAGCTTGCTTTCTCTGACAACGGTCAACGGATTGTGGGGACAGCGCCAAATTGGGAAGGAGCGATAGTGGATCTGAAAGCGGACTGCTTCTGCAAGTCGCCGAGTCATGACAAATGGGCGAGGTTGAGGCTTGATCCAAGTTTCATTGACTTGGAATACCCTGTTGACCCAAGTGTTCCCACGCTTGAATCCATACACCCTTGTATGAAGCCATATTATATCAGCCCGGATGGCGAGTGGATTATGAAGTATGCTGAGAGGCGCCTCTGGTTGCCTCCGGATTATAGGCCAGCGTATTATAAGCCAAAGGCCGTGTGCATATCAGGGTCAACAATTGCTTTTGGCTCTGATTCAGGTCGGGTAGTAATCATGAGTTTGGAATAGTTTAGCAGACATAGAATGGAACAGGCATCCTCTCATATTTACTGACAGTCCTTCCCATGGGCCAATTGAGATTTTGAGTCTCTATCCAACAGCTAAGGTCTGTAGAAACAATCATGTTCAAGTCACCGACCTTGACCGATCTGACATTTGTTAGATCTACGGGAAGCAGACTATCACTCAAGGTCTTGACGACATTAACAAGCCTCCCAGCCCAACGACGCATGTTTGCACAGCTTGGGCGGTTGAACAAGGCTCTCATCAAATTGACCTGGGAATACAGAGAATGAGTGCCAGCAAAGTTACCAACGGTCAAACTTTTTGTACAGGCGCGGAAATTAGCAAACGTCCATCGCAAAAAGGGTTGGATGAATCTTGAAAGATGAAAGCTCCCACAGGCTTAAGAGAACATCAACAGCCCAGCTAACAGGCCCCCTCGCTGTCGCTGTAATGCAGTATTATTCTATGCCTTGACGTCCCAGGGCTTGATAGAGTAGTCGTGTTCAGTTCTTTGAAGTAGGCAAGTCCTTGAAAAATGTGAGCGGCCTGTACTTTCAACCCCGTATGCAGTGGTCGAGCAGTGGAAGCCATTGATGGCAGCTGAGCCTTGGCAATCTATGAGTGTTTAAGACATTCAAGCAACCACACTTGAGCCGTAGCCCGCAACGAGATTTCATAAGTTTAATATCATCCTTATTAAGCTAACATATGGGCAACTATGATAGGGTAACTCTCCGTCTTGGCATGAGAGCTAAAACACTTGAATTGTATACCAAGGAAGAAGCCAATGTCTCGGGCGAAGCAAAGTCCTCAAGCTTGCAAAACGTATCTCTCTCAAGTTCCTATCTTTCTGCATTGAAAGAAACACCGGTTTTTAGAGATTCCTTCAAGTTTTTCGTTTCTTTCTTCTGGCTTTTAATTTCCGTCTTCACACCCTTTATCAAACCCTTGACTTCCACCTTGAGCGCTTTCTTCTCCTCTTTCGATAGCTTGCCAGTCCTTTTGGCCGTGTAAACGTCTTGGATACATCCAATTATGATGCTGACTGCGCTTTGTACGGCACACTTGGCGCAACCGTTCTCGTTTGCGAAGTCTTGGACGGCAGTGGTGAGCTCTTGCAGTTCGACCTTGGGGCGGGACTGCAGGATGTTGTCGAGATGAGGGGTTTGGGAAGAGCCATGCACGGCACAGAGCGTTGTGACTAGTGATGTAGATGATGGCAGCTCGTTCATCGAGCATGATGACTTTGAGTCAAGTTGAATAGGTGCTGCAGTCATTGTCGTATGTTATGCTGAGACTGCTGTCAAATAATCAAACGTTCAATATTTGACGCGATTAGCGAGGTTAATATAGCTGTGTAAAACCAAGAAACAGGAAGGAACAAGGCCTCTTAAGTATCTTAGTTGTGAGACGTCGACCGGGCTATTAAACGGTGTTTTCGGGTGGCGATGTCGGAGCAAACGCGGCCGTACGTAAATCGCCGAAATCACCGTTGACCCGGCCGGACATTTTCTTAGCCGTCGGGTTTTTGCATACTGAACAAATTTATACAGCTTTCCATTTTGCGTGACCTAAATGGAACGGAGTAATCACTTTCCAGATAATTTGAACGGGTAACGAGGAATAAGTCGCTGATATCATGAAAAGAAAAATCATCTCATAAACTGGACTAGGGTCTCTAAGGTGGCTTCCACATGGGGTCGTCGCAGCGCTCAAGGATGCGTGGGGCTCGTTAAAGTCCAGATTTCTCCTGTTTTGTACCCTTGCAGCCTTGGGCCCCTCGACATACTCTTTTCATGTATGTAACAAGCGCCTGCATCTCATAACCGTTCTAGAACACGGCCTTGCCGTAGTAATGCAGTACATACGGTACTAAGCCACTACCCATCAGAACTGGTCTAAGGTTACAACGTACCCTTCGTCAGAGATAAGCGATCCATGCAGCAGAAGCTGAGAAGTGCGGTCTATCAGCGACCCTGAAGTGTCGAACGAGGGAGCTTGTGCATATTATTCAGCCCAACGCAGAAGACTATTTCGGGTACAGACCCAGACATTCTGCATCGACATGTCAGGATCTGGGGTAAATCTATTCTGGACAGCGCCATCGGTCTTGATCTTCAGGTCATGGCTAGGCAACCTTGACGGCTTGTCGTGCATCGGAAGCCGCTGCGAAGAAACGTAGTATCCTCTAAACGATTTGTTCTCGCATTGAGACTAGGCCCAGAAACCTTCCAGCTCATTCTCTCCCTGTTGTGAAACGCTGCTGTCCAGTATGGTGATATCACGTTGGGCTTCCGTGCACGCCCATTGTTAGGAGCCTACTGATGGGCTGAACCCATAATAACATTCCGCAGGTAAGCTTGGCATTAGTATGGAGACTGCACTTAGTTTTAGAAATGAAAGACTCGCATTACTTCTAGGAAGCTGTGAAGAATAAGAGACAGACAATTCTTAACCTGGATCAATGGATTTATTGGTTAAGAAAATTCCGTATCTGTATTCGCATCAATTGTATTTACCAACCTTACTTTGCTGAAAACTCCTATAAACGCCTTTCCGGGCATGATGATCAATTGTTGCCTCTTCTGACCTATTGTATAAGCAAGCTAATTCTAATGTTCCGTCGTTTGACTCAACTCTTAGGCGTGTTTATGTAAGACGACTGTTCACTTCAACAGCGTACCATCTTCTTGGCTAGAATGCAGCAACAGAAAAATATAAGATATATCCCCTGACGTGACACTACTGGATAACTGTCGCATTCGTATTCACCTCCTTCAACATCACAAAAAGTCGAAAGTGTGATGCCCAGCCGAGTCCAACAGCCACGAATCCAGGTCCTGATGTTGACTTGTTGCATCTTGGAAGTGGTTGTCAAGGAGACTCTAAACAAGAAGTGAGAGGTCAGTTGGCTGTATCTTGAGTGCGCGCCAAGAGCACAGGGCACCAGACACTGTATCAACCATCAAAGAACACTTACCCAGTCAATGAAGTCGATTTCATCTGCCATGTGACTTGTTTGCTCGGTGTTATCCCATCCCGCATGGCTCACAGTATTAGCGCTGGTGCTAACAGACCGAGTGCCTTCCGGGTGAGACATGCTACTTCTGTGAGTGTTGATCCTCTTGATCGTTGACTCCAGTGCGTGAGCAACTGTACGAGCTTCTGAGGAGCCCGATTCCACTGCCGTCCAGATATGGTATGCCATTTTTATGGCGCCCAAGTTCACTTCAAAGTCTTGGTCAACTTGAACGCTGCTTCCGGGTACCGCTTGTCGCACCCGAATGGTTAGGTCCAGGCATATGACCATGGCAGCGAGAATGAAATCGTTCATGGTCAAGGTTGTGATCATCCATCTCATACTGTGCAGTTGACAGCCCGGCTGTATTGCTTCGTGCAGCTCAACTTGCCTTTCCAAGGCCTTTCTGGCTGCCTCCAAGCATTTGTCTCGCGAATACTTAGCGCAACTGTCCTGCCAATGAGTACTGTACTGTCGGTGAAGGACAATGATGCTCTTGAGGTGGAGCATTTCTATCGTGATTCTGTTCATTATTATGCCGGTTTCGTCAATTACAGACTGTCTGAGGGCCTTGTACTTGAACTTGCTCGGAAGGCTGCTGTACACCTGCCTAACATTACTGTCAAGGGACATTGTTGTCTCATATGGGGACGATAGAAGCGATCGAGTGTGATCAACCACTTTCTTGAACATGGACATGACAGAAGCTTTGGCAATAGTGTAAAGAATAGGTGTGTTATCCGAGAGCGGTCGAGAAGCTGGTAGCTCTGAGATGCCAGGATAAAAGTCCGCATAATTGAGGTTCCGGGGCAGTTCCGTGTCGCAATATTCTGACGGTATCATACTTGGAAGTCCCATTTGAAATGATAACAAGGCATCGACTTGAGAAATGGTGGTCCAAACTCTACGACGCATCTCCCCTCCAAAGGCCGATACGTTTGAGCCAGGAGATTTTGTCGGGTCTCGATGGTAACCTTTGCAAATTGCGAGACGGATCACCGTGCCCATCAGGAACCAAAGGTTGACGTCCGAGTCTTTGGTCCGTAGATAACAGCTTCCAAGATGAACAAGCAAAGCTTCCACGGCGTGTTGATCAGATGCCACGTACTTGCCCAGAACAAGACACTGTTGTGTTCTTTTACATAGAGCCTTTGCTGAAGGGAAATCAGGTTGCGAACCACGTCCTGTATCTGAGACTTCGTAAATAGTTGCTGCCAGGCTCAGTATGGCAAACAAGAGACCGACCCAGATAATGGAGGTTTCTTTTGGTGCTTCCCAGAATGATTCATACTGGTAATCCAGTACTGTTAGTCAAGCTGCCAAATCCTTACAGAATTTGATCGCTGTTAAACCTCTTACCTCTTGCTGAAATTTGACCGGATGTATGATAGCTATATATGACAGAATGACGTTAGTTCGTATTGAGCGCAGATGGGGTTATGGAGTCACTTGCGCATGATGGTAGAATATGAGCGGAAATAGTGCGAGACTAGGTTGTCGCAGGCCTGCCTCGATGGCAAGGATCTCAAAATCTGCTGGAGGCTCACAGCCTCTGAAGATCCAAAGTCGAGGTCTACAATCTCCTCCGGACTCAGTTCGTTGTCTTGTGATAAAAAATCGCCCCTCGAGATATGGGATTGAGGGCTTGGCGCCGACCATTCATTCCGAAGAGCTTTGATGTTTGCCAATATAGAGGACCAGTGATTAGGGTCTACATGGCTGACTTCACAGTCATGAACATGATTGCTCCCGCCGTTTTTGGACCCGGTATCAATGTTAGACTCAGGGTTCACACGACCTTCTTGCGCCTTATCCTCCGCCGGGTTGTGCGGATCTGTGAGATTTAGAGACGCCATGGAACCCTTGAGTGCGTTTCTCTTTGCCATAGTAGTTATAAGCTCTTCCAGTTTCTTGAGGCGCTCATCAACGCTTTCGCTCTTGTCTCGGCCTCTCTCGTGTCTATCGGCGTTTGAGGCATACTGACATAGTGCATCCTTGCCCCTTCTGATGCACGTATCACATGGCAAACCTCGATCACATTTAAGTCTGCTGTGGTCAGAGCCCATCATCTCCGCCATTATGCGATTCACTAGACTCACTTGCGACTGCGACAAGGCTCACAGGATTTGGGTGGCCTGTTTCGCTTCTCCACCTTGGCTAAAGAGATGTCAGCAAGTTTGGCGGAAAATGGCTAGATCCCTGAGTTACTCGGTCTGATCATCTTACTGGCGGAGGGAGTTTAAAGAGTAGTGGATGAGCGGTTGAGTCGGGGAAAACAGATGATGACGGAGAATCAAGAGGAGATACGGACCTCGGGAGCGGAGTTATTAATTCCGTAGCCAAGTCAGCTACCCCGCTAACTCATTCCGTATGTAGACATGGTCGGGATGGGGTTAATAAAGCCGCTTGAACAGCCATATCGTGACACGCTATATATATATATGCCTTGTAAATCTGGTCGATGTTTGAGTACTGCAATCGCTCATATGCAGATCTCTCTTCACTGTCACCCATCATATCCATCTTAACAGCTCTTCACGGTGTTAAGTCAACCTTTTTATCCAACTTATTTATTACTCTCCTTTAATATAATAGTGGGTATTTATTAAAGAGAGCTATAAAA
>JAJODA010000240.1:0-18967 GCA_021730345.1 Fusarium cicatricum | reverse complement strand
AAATAACCTAATTATAAACTTTTTATATACTTACTATAATAAAGACTTATTTAAAATATAATTTAAGAGGTTATCTTAGATTTATAATTATAAAAATTACTCTTTTTTCTATAAGATAATCTATCTTAATAATAATACTCCTTATAATACTTTAAAATAGCTACCTTAAGAACTATCTTTTATAAGGTTAGTAGCTAGATAGACCTAATTAACTTCTATATCTATAGTAACTACTTTAATAATCTTAATAAGATCCCTAATAAAGCTAAGGAATATCTTAGCTATAGTAAGGTATTAATAAGGCTGCCTATATTTAATAAAATCTTTAATCTCTTAGCTTAGAAGAATTAAATATTTATTAACTTAGCTCTCTTTAGTTATAAGGCCTTTATTACTATCTTTACTAACCCCTTAATATCTATAAATTAAAAGAGATTTATCTAAGAGAAGTAAAAAGAGCTTTTAGATATATTAAAGCTTAATAATAAGTACCCTTAATAAATAAAAGTTATAAATAAGCTAAGAAGTAACCTAGAGTAGATAGCCTTATTAATTAAGCTAGTAAATATAGTAAGAGAGATAAATAAGTTAAGAAAGGTAGATAAGGCTAGATAAGTTAACGATCTAAGATAAAGTTAAAATCTAATTTTTAAGATAAGTTAACCTATTTAATAAAAGGTTTTAGAGATTTATATAGCTTTAAAATAGTTAAAATTATAATAAAAAGCTTATTTTATATTAACTTTAAATATAATAAGTTTAAGAGTAACTAAGTGTTTTATAAGCTCGATTAAGGGCTGAGTATATTAGTGCCTAAGGAGTGCGGCAAGTGGTAATTTTATTCACCCAGGAAGACTTTTGAAAGGTAGTTAGAGAGATGACGGTTAAAGCTCGCTAGATACCTTACGAGTTAAAGTTATAACCTGAACTCCCCTGCTCGAGGGTGGCGAGTGAAAACTATAGGGTAAGCGACCAAACATCAAACACAACCGTCTCGGCATAAATCAAACAGCTAGACAAGTCTTTAGCAGAGTCGTCTGACTCAAAATATCTAGGATCTCGCTCTACTGGTGGTAGATATCTCGGTTTGTTTTCGATGATCGAAGACTCCTAAACCTCGCTAGGGGTTTGAGGACAAAACTGGTTTTTGGATAAGATCAGAAAACCCTTGATACAGATCATCAAGCGCCGAGATAGCCCTTTCAAATTGGTAGGCCACTCTGCCAAAGGCTCGGCTCAAAACTTACGTAGTACACCGCCAGGTCCTCAAAAGTATGGTGGTGACCTCAATGCTGCAATTGACCGTCTGCAAAGTTATGTCTCATCTAACAACAACAGATCTTTCCGCCCAAGAGAGTCCACGTTTATAAAGTCTTCAAACAGGGTCAAGTCGGGGGTTTAATGCTACTATTGGCTCTCCATTTCCTTCTTTGACTTTTTTTTATTTTTTAAATACTGTCATGCCCAGCTTTAACAGTTCTCGTCACGGTTATTGATCCTTACGGAGTATTACCATGAACGCTGGTGCCTGAGGCATCCCTCCCACCCCAGTGTAGCCATGATGGTCATGTTATAGCGTGCCATTCTCTAGGCCCCAGATGATTGATCCACTTTCTGGTCCTTCATCATGAGTCCCATTCCCAAGGCATGAGATGTCTTGTACCGATGGAAAAGCCTCGCTATTATCACCCGGCTGTTTGAGTATCACCTTTAGTACCCAAGGCACGCACGCATTGGACCAAGGCAGCCTCTTTCGTTGGTTAGGCGAAGGTCACGCGCCACGCCAATTCTTCTTCTCCTTTAATCCTTTGCCTCTTACAACTCGACACCTCAACCTCTCAGCGGCCTTGGCGCTTCTTCCTCTTTCTGTCGCATGTTCGATATCTGCCAGGTGATATTTACAGCTTGATCGGCATTCCCCCTCCCAAGCCGCGAAGCGACCACTCTCCCTTCCATCCTCTGGCTCGCAAGCATCACAGCCGAACTCCCTCTCTTCGCTTCCCAGGCGCCTTTTCCTCGAGTAAATCATAAAGAGCCATAGTTATCTCGGGGGTATGCAGCACGAGCAACATCCAGTACTCCAGGCCAGGCAAGAAGATTAAGACAAAAATAATACATAGAGAGTGGTCAAATTAGTTGTATAAGGGAGAAGATAGAGGGCCATAAATAAGCAAGGGATCGACGGCAATGGTTATGAGCGGTTGGAGAGATATAAGTCAAGAGAGAAGATAGTAGATACCATCGTTATCAAGGCGATCGGAGTTGTATATCTAAGTCATCGCCAAGGCATCGAGGTCAGGGTAAGCCAGTATATACAGCTTTTATAAAATGTGGTGAGTTAGGTGTAACTGAATTCTATTGATTCTGTTAAGATATCTGTTTTATTAGTCGCCACAAGTTTCGAGAATCATCTTCCTGGTTGGCGTTTTTCTCATTGTCTAATCCTGTATATTTCTGTGCCTCACCCCGAGTTATAAATGAATTCCCGACGCTTGACGGCTGTTCATTGCAAGGTTGGGCTGTAAGTCCGCAAAGCCCTTCCATTCTCACATTCTCACGTTAGGTGATCTTCCGAGTGACGCTTAATCTGAACTTGTTCTGTCACACTGAACGTAAGCATTCAGGCTTCCTCCTTCTGTAAAACCACTAAGAGACCTACAATGCTTTGTAGTTTCGTTGGCGAACCTGGCTCCTGACCCTTCACCGCCCTAAACATGGACTTAAGGCAGCAAGGAAGAGAAGGGTATGGGAGAAAGTGATCAGCGTTTGCTATCTTGTACTTTGCCAGCCATGAAGGTAGAAACTCGAAGTCGTTCCCTAATCAATGAGCTCTTCAATAATTTCGACTATGAAAATACTAGAATAATGTACTTGAGTAGTTCTATACCCCACAGTATAGATGGCTGTAGCCTAGATACGTCTTTGTAGCCCAGACAATGGAATGGGGCTGGAAGACCAGGTTCAAGTAGACTAATACTTGCAAGAGAGCAAGATGGCCATTGCTTAATAGTGTAAAAGTGGGATAGGTTCACCGGCCGACAGATCATGAGGCCGAAAGAGTGGCCAGGTATTCACACTCAGGGGTTGATGATGGCAGCCACATTGAATTCTTTTCATGTTCAATTCAGGAAGCAATTATCTCATGCGCATCTGCCAAGAATGTGGCTGCTCTAAAGGAGCTTCAATTGTCAACCGTATGCTCAAGTTCAGCATTCATAATCGGAGTTTCACAATAAATACCTCTATACCTCAGAAACTATACAAGTTGGGTACTTTGGCGCCCCCACATGCACGACGTTACTTGATCAAACTTCTAGTAGTACATGTCCATTTCAGATACAACTGTCACCGGCTAGGCAGATCACGGAGCGACGGGCAAAGACCCTGGATATAACATCTGTCGTCTATTCAAAAGACTCTCTTGCTGAGGGTCTGGGGCTGTCAAACACGGCTCGTGTTGGCCAAGGTCAGCCCCAGAATGGTAATATCTGTAGTTAAAGTCCGAGGCGGGCTGAGTGGTGGCCCAGTACTCTTGTTGCTTTCGCGGCTCAGCTTGCCTTCACGCGAAGCCAATAAGCGACCCAATCCTCTGATCCTCCGGGAACTGAGACCTCCCGATAGCTAAAGCCACTCACGAAGAAAACCAACAGTCGCTGTATGACATCTTGAACATAATTATATAGAGATACTGTTTGTAGCTTGCGGCAGAACACATGGCTCTTGACTTTCACTCTGTATCTCTGTTCCACCTTCTTTTCCCATTCTGTCACGTTTTGAAAGTGATGAGGCAAGTCAGTTACATCCTAATGCTGTTGTAAATTATGGCATTGATTGCAGGACTAGCTAATATGGGGACTGAGGTTGGTGGTCTGGCTGTTAAGCTTCACCCAGGCATCATCCCGCTCCGGATCTCCCCCGTGCAATGCAAGCAAACAGTTATCAGAAGACGCTATGACCGAGCACTCCTGTGCTACTCTCAGCCCAGCTTATAGCGGCGATTCCCTTTTGCCGCTCTTCCTGGTCTTTACAGCCCTTTGCGGGCTTTCTGTGGGTAGTCGTTCATGATTCTAAATTGGGAGGTCTGACATTGCACAGCTTAATAGTCACTAGTGTTGAATACTCGCCAACCCTCTGGCAGAAAACTCCAACAGAGTGATTATCCTGTCGCTTTTCCTTTCGTAGTCGCAACGTGCCCTCTTCTAAAACTTGTCGGTGTTCGTCAAGGGTGCTGCGGGACTTGTCACAGTTCTCAAGACGGGGGCTGAGTAATCGAGGAAGTGAGGTTATTGCGACGTGTCTCAACTGGCTTCTGGTTGTCGGTTACAGGGACGGCCGACAGAGCTGATACTTCATCGCTGAGATTGACGTCATTGAAGTCTTTGAGGCCGTCAGCTGACGGTCAATCAACATTATAGCCCCAGGATGCCATCACTCTTGCCTATATCGATCTTCTCGAGCACGATGGTACGCGCCTGTGCGTCGAAAAAAACTCCCTTCTTCCATAGTCGAGGTAATCGATGTCCACAGTCCCAGTCGTTCCGCCCCGTGATCCACGTATTTATCTCCTTCGAGTAAATCTGAAGTATCATTCTACTTCCTTTCGACTCTCTCTTGGCCGTACCCCAGTAATGCCACCTAAGCCCAAACACGTATCTACTAAATCTAGTGCTAAAGAGCATGATCGTCATGTCGTTTAATGGATGATTTGAGAGTAATATGTGCTTTGCGGTCTCCTTGGCTGAGCGTACCCCTGACTTGATGCCTCCCCGTGACCTCTTGCCCTCGTCTTGTCCCTCTCTTCGTCCTTCACCTTTCCGGGGTGAGTCTGAACCGGAGCGTAGGTTGTTAGCCGCGTTGCTTTTCCCTTGCTTGAAGAAAAGGGCTTTTATTGTGCCCTGTTTCGTAGGAGCTGGAGATGCTCACCTCGAGTCTATCTACCTTGGAAGTGAGGTTGAGTGTTTTCTTTGTTATATTCCTAAGAGTACTAGCTATAGTGGCAATAGGCTGGTGAGGTCACCTGGCGAGCACGTCGGCACCCTTACTTCTCATGATACCTTAGTGAACGCACTTAGCTAAGTGACCTGGTACCTAGAGTAGTGTCTTTCTGATGTTGATATGTCAAAGTTTTTTTTCTCGATGCGCTGGGCGGTAGAGGCTGCTGCAAGCGAGTGCTGGTTTAAGGACGCATGGGGAACCGTTTTGCTTTGTCTTGATAGATATCAACTTTTGAAGCGAATTATAGCCTATTGACGACAGACTTAATTTCAGTCTCAGCGTGGTAGAGAACTGGCGGCGAATAAACTACTGCACCTCAATATTCTACGACCCTTAGCATGCTGGTCTCTATCTGAAGTCTCTATCATTACTGGAATCTTGTGGGACATATCGATCTTCTTTCACTCGGTATGCTCTTCACGATGTCAATATAGTAGCAAACAAAAGCAAGGAGCACAACGATACTTTCGGATGTCTCTGATAATCGCCCACGCTTATGTCAATATGTATATATTCTATATGGACGCTAAACTCGATAGCCAGACTATAACGAACCAGGAGTCATCTCCTCAACTTAAATAAGAAAGAAGCGGTGAGCTAGTATCCACGCTCACCCCAGAGGCTGGTTGGACCTGAGACGTGAACGAATAAGGTGCCAAGCTTATTTACTCTGGATACGTGGACGACGAAGAACGAAACATGCATAAAGTGGCGAGAAGGAAACATTTGGCGTCCTCTCAGACTGGCAGGAAAGCTGCCTGCGAGCTATAGAGCAGGCAGAGGTGTTTCCCTAAGGACAGACTGTGTGGGTGCGTCTGTCCTAAGCTGGCGGTATGTTTAACGATATGAAACATCCTGGTGCTACCAACACCGTCCTGGGCGACGGCGACATCCCTGCCAGCTCGATCAGGTTGCCCAAGGGATGCAATGTATGGAGGTCCCAATTTACCAATAACTGGCCTTTCCTTAGTGGTGGATGTTGTGGAGTTTTAGAAGGCTGAGTGGTGAAGAGAGAGCAACCCTGCCTGGATAGGTGCTGATTCTGAAGCATAGTCTTATAGGAACAACAGGAGGGCAGGCAGAGATGGTGACTTAACTGGATACTGATACATGACCTTGAGGAACGGACAAAATGCGTATTCTAATGATTAAGCAGTAAATAACGAGGTCAGACTGGCCACGAGGCTGAATTATTTATTCATCTCTGTCAGGCTATCATCACACCAGAGACCGATCAGGTTTCGATATAACCGAGTATAGATTAAGACTATGATATTAATAATATCAAGTAACCCTCTAGGATATCCACATCCTAATTTTTCAAGTAAACCTAGTTTAACCTAATTATCCCAGTGAGCCCACAGCAGTATAACATAATACAGGCAATGTGAGGATCCATAACAGATTTGTTTCGCTCGAGTATAACCTGGGATTATCTAAAGAGTTTAGAATAGAGCAATTATAGTTAAACTTCGGTGCGTTTGAGTGTCGGTATGCGATTTATATTTGCCCTTATCTTCACACTTCTTAAACGCAATCAGCTTTATAGAGCCAGACTCTATAGGCGAGTCCGATGATCGTATACCAAGAGACATAGCGTAATATCTCGCGTCCTGAGCTGCCAACTGGCCTCCACTGTGGTGCCCTCACTACCTCAAACCACATGACATCAGGCACAATCATATTGTCAAAGCCGGATGTGAACTCAATCGTTATAAGGCAGTAGGGCTTTCGATACTGATTCTGATATCCGACCTAAACTAAAACAGTTAGCTCAGTTTCATCTCTGAGCAGACCTCCGAGCTATGCAAATACTTCTCACAGGATCTAATATGGAACTAGTCCAATCAGTCACTTTGGCATGATGACTCAAAGCCTAACAAAGAAAACACCAACGTAGTGCGAGCTAACCTTGATGCCCATCCCTCATGTCCAGTACTGGCATGAACACTACACCATGTACCACCTGGTATTCAACCTCAAACGGTTAAAGAAATGGGGTCTAGGGTGAGACCTGGGCGAAGACGGAAAATTTGTTGACCTTCCCTACCGCAGGACTCGACAGACCAGTATTCAACTCGCTCTCTATAAACCAATGATCATGCGGCTACCACAAGTTTTTAATGCATTAACCTGGTTCAAGAATGAGGATCCTTACATACATTCATTATGCGTACTTACTCCCACTTCTGGTTCGGCGACAACTTCTTTATGGTCGTCTGGATCATTAGGCTGGAGAACAACAAGTCTGGATGGCCCAAGCACATGTGCCTCTCTCCATCATTATACTCCACCTCTTAGCTACCTCGCAGTATAGCCCTATCTCTCTCTTTTGTCTCTGCAGCTTACCTATCTTTTTCGTTACACTCATTCATCCATCATACATCGCTTTGGTTTGCTTCAAGTGAACCACGGTATAACATACTACCAACGGCGTCGTCTCTCTTCTGTTTCCTTGCGTCAGCTCCATCTGGATCTTTCGTGTGGCTCAGATGATGAACCCAGGGTAGACAGACTTGAAATCGTGCACCCACCTATCAGCCTCGCTGCCCTATCATCACTTTTGAATATGTTTTGACAGGTGACAAGACTCTATGCTTCTCCATTCAAATCATCGCAGCACCGCTTCAACGACGCGCCGCCCCCCTTGCTCTAACATAGATACAACCACCTCGCACATCCCCTTGCAACTTGTATAACTCTACTTTATTCACCTATCCCTGCATTTCCTTGCTGACCCAAATCCGTTACTGGCGTTGCTTAGTCTATTTAGCTGTGGCTGTGTTGTTTTTGCCAGCCAGGTAGCGATGCTTATTTTAGTAACCATTGCAGTTAAACGCACCTCCAGTATACCTACCTATGGACGCCCCACGAACTACCAGCTCAAAGCTCGTTTTTCTGCCTGCGAAGCAGCTGCCATTTCTTGGAGACACATTCTTCTTGCCGTCTGTCTGACTGCCCTTGTAGGTGTCTTTGGTCTTCCTTCATTGCGAATATCAACTTCGGTCCACATACGTCTGAGTCTCACATTTAACGGCAGTTGCAACAATGATTCGCTGCCGGGCCTGTCGTCGCGTGGTCAATAAAGCTCATGGAACCATGTAGATCAAGGAGATCACGTCTGGCAGCTCTGCTGTTCTTCTTACTGCTCTTGCAGATGCCCTCTTGGTTCTTCGGATGTGGTGGCTATTAACTTTAGTCTACTTCACATTCACTATTTAACACAAGCCACGCTAGACATTATTATGACCCACAGCTGACGCTTCAAGAGTATATAAATTGCTCCGAAAGTACGTATCTAAAAGACATCTTAACTCCCTAGATGATTATATATATAAGATCAGGAGAACCAGACGACGAAACTGATTTACGACCCTAATATGGTACTAGGCGAGGCGAAGAGGCGAAGACGGCCAGGGGTACTTTTTGATTACTTCAGGTAAACTCTCAGTGATATCTTCGACGTAGCCTGCGTATCTTTCTACGTTCGTTCGCCTCCTAACCGACAATGCATCGAGCATTCCATACAAGGCTCAAACTTGTCCGCCCACTTTAGCCTATGCATTGCAGATCCTCTAAGAACTTACCCAGAATAATTTCACGACATATTAGCCCTTAAAGTCTTCACGAACACAACCGCCCTCCCACTTATCAACCCCCCTGCCATAAAAGACACTCCCACCAGCTCAAGACTTCCACATTATACGCACTGACAGCCTGCTTCGTCAACGGAATAATAGTACAACGAAAGTTGACGCCCCAGGTAGTGCCTTTAGACGTGTTGCTCTAGCTGTCAACCCCGTGTCGTGTGTCTCATGATTGGAAACGGCTCATTGGCGACGACTGGTGTTATTTATCCCCAAACGAAAGGACAGCGTAGACGGTGAAAGTCATGGGCGTGCTCGTCATATATGATACTGCCTGCAGCTGCTGCGCCACGGTATGTTCCATGGCTGGGTAGCATACTGAGACGGCGGTTAAGATTTGAACTTGGATATCGCAGAGTTGCAAACCTAATTCTCAGCTTTGATGATCCCGTCGGACCCCGAGTCGGTGAGACGGCGCCTACGGAAGTTATCAGTCATAGTGTTGTACGCCAACAGGGCTCTGCGAAACTGGCGCTGTATTTCAGGGGGAAGCTTGTATCCAAATGTTTGTCGGTCCTCGTCCGCTGCTGGTTGTGTAGCGGTCTGACTAGGGATGATGAGTTGCCCTATATCCATCGTGGTTCGGCTCTCCAGGACATCTAGCATAGCAGAAATCGATGTTAGTGAATAAGGCTGAGTATCTCCCTATAGAAAGTCAGAGGGCTAGACTTGATGAGGCCGCTTTTTTTGCATTATAAAGATGTGTTCCCATGACCCAGAGGCTTTGAAGGTTAAGGTGGCGACTGGAAGGTGGCTTGTCCTCAGACTAGAAGCAACGGGATGTTCCGAAGAGGGGCAAATTCACTGGGTGGTATGCTGGGAGAGTTGACAGAAGATCACGAAAATCAAGGTAGCAGCATGTAGGGTAGAGGTATAGATAGTTTCGATTATTCCTCCCCCTGAGTTCTTTGATAAGGGCGAATCCGTTCTTATGAACAAGGATGACCAGTTTAGTAAGGTTAATCTCGAGGAGGGTGAGGTGGTCGCGTACGGGAGGTGTCTGTCACAGAGGGGGGATAGCGCACTGCCAATGATGGTAAATGAGTGTAAGAATAAAGGCCTTTTAATAGATGTCCTAGTTGATAGCTGCAAGATGTATAATATTAACTTCGACGACGAGGCGGGATAATATAAGGCCGGCTATCTTGACGCTCTCAGAGAGCTTAACACGTCTGAACCAAGGTTAAGAATGCCGCCGCCTGAGCCTAGATCCGGATACCTATACGACGATGCCCCCGGACGAGATGGGTGACCATCCCGGGGGTGACCCCTACAGCCTCTACATGATGAAGCCCAGCGGATAGAGTGTGACAAGCAAGACTATGTCCGAGAGCTTCTACCGAAAGTCGTGGGCTAACGGGTTATTTTACGGCATAGTTAACTCCACGGCGAGAAAACACGGGATAGAGATGCCCTATAGGTAGGTGAGAAATACGATGATAGTGGGCACCATGATCTTTAGAGGCAAAAGGCTGGTCAGAACCAATACATCCAGGAACCAGACAGTGTCCGCGGTGAAAGTGATCAGCTCCATGGGACTCGTGGATGGCTCGTCAGCGCTAACAAAGATGACTGCCAGCTCGTACCAGAGATAGAGAGATAAGGCGAAACATTGCAAGACGGCGTTCAACTACAAGGCTGTCGAGATGCTAGTAAAGAACACGGACACGTGCTTTGCCTATACTGGAGGTGACTTACCCGTCATCAAGATGATTCCCGGTTTCGACGTGGAGTCGTTTTCCGTACCGTACACAATGCTGTCGTACATTGCCAAGCCAGAGTTCCCTCGCAACCTTCTCAAGAGGGTCGTGAACGTGGTCTGCGTGGTAGGAAACCTAGGGAGGGTAAATCTAACCGTCGAGGAGAGAGTGGCGGTGGCGATTCCGCGGCATTCGCTAGTAAATTTACGCCGGAGGCAGTCTCGTCAGACCCCATCTTAGTTGAAAGGCGCTCAGATACGCCTAGAACACATCAGTGATGTACAGCAACGTCACCTAAGTCAAGAATATTCTCTTTGAGGAACCCCAGCATAAGTGTGACCTTCGCTATTAACTTGCTGCTGAGCTTGACAGCTGTGATGATATAAGGAGGTTTGCGCCCACGAGCTTGTATAAGCTCCCGTTTTCAGATTTGTTCGGCTCCAGAGGCGCCCAGATAATCACACGCCGACGTTCATAAACTAAACTGGCATAGACCGTGTTCACGAGTGTAGTGCGGTTGATCAAACATTAGCTCTGTAGACAATGAAGACAATATCGCGAACCCAGACGTAACCGTCCGTATGATCATTGCCTAGTTTTGCGCTGTTTATCATTTTAATTACGGAGAAGAGAGGATCTTTGGTATTGCGGCACCCGCTCCCTCAATTTCTGCCACTAGGCATAGGGACTGCAGGTGGTTGGAGACCCGGAATAGAGTAGGGTGCTCTAGGATTGGGTCAGAGACCAGCCACCACATGTTCAGGCACAGTTCGAGGTCATCCACCCGATCATCATCGTCATTGTCGTCATCCAGTAGGAGGAAGATCAGGCTAACCGACTTTAAAAACAAGTTACTAGACGTATACCATGTCATAAGGAGGTTCATGGGCCTCGACCACTGACAATCAGGTCGAACATTCAGTTCGACAGCGCGACAAAAATCTCGGCTGTGAAAGACTTTATGACTCGTAGAGAAATACATCATAATAGCTGAGCGAGATACACACCCTACGGCCCCCTATTCAAGCTCATATTCCTGGCATGCGCCAGGTGCTTCATGATGCATGCCACCCTCAACTCTTGCAAGCTGTACACCAGCAAGAAGTCCATCAACTCCTCGCTGCACGATCACATCAAGGTCTACAAGGGCAAGGTTAGGAAATCAGTTAAGATCATGTTCTGCGTCTCGTGCTCACCCCTGGAGGAATTCAGTACCTAACCCGAGTGGGACACTCACTACGCAAACACGATCCAGAGAATCAAGTCGCTGGTGCGTACATTGTACATCGGCGTGGTCGATCTGAGGACCAGTTTCAACGCCGGAACTATCTTGGTTGACAACGGGACGTTCTCAACCAGGTCATTCAGGGTCAAGCTGAAGCCAGTGCACGATGGTCAAGAACGAGGCCGCTATCACGAATAGCCACAACACCATCAGCGTCAATACCAGAGACAGCCTCATAAAGATGTCACCTACTACGTCTGCTATCTTCATGGAGAAGGCGGCCGCACCCATCCAGAAGTTTAAGAACACTTTGAGCATCGATGCCTACGCTCACAGAACCGCTACTACCACTACCAACGGAATGACTACCACCAGTACGGACAGACAGCTGCTATGACGACGGCGACTTCATCGACAGTGATAGAGAGGATAAGCAAGAGAGATCTAATGGCCAGATTGATGACGGAGTCAGTAAAGACCATGATAGCGACGATGAAGATGATGACGAACATGGTGGAGATGACGATGATCTAGAAGACGAGGGAGATGTTGGTGACGACTGATCCGACGATAAGTGACTTTTAGCTGATCGGTATCGAATCCCAAGCGATTACCTATTTAATTTACCTCATACTAGATAACAATCCGCCTGCGTCCGTTTCCATGGCCCTCGTGACCAGCTTCTTCGCAGCCCTCATTCTAGTTATTATGTGATTGGGGTACCCGCAGAACTGCATTGATATGTCCTAATGAGCCCCAAATAGCTATTTTTATGCGCATTTATCAATGGCCTTGACGACATCTTCGTGGACCTGTGGGTGTTCGTTACGATAGAGACACCCCAGAATGTAGATACCACGTCAGAGTATTGGCCAAGATGGCTACGTTCTCCGAGATCATCGCGACATATATCAGCCTCGTAGCGGTCATCTAGGCACTGAAAGTCATCAGCATCGAGCTCAGGTTGTACGTGGAGCAGGCGGCATCCATACCGCTGGTCTTGTACAGCTCGATCGCGCCTTTTACACCAATTATCCAGCCTATCGGCCTCTGATCTCGTTCTCCGGATTGACCGCGGTTATATGCGTCACTATAGATATCAGTTTTACTTACTGCTCCTGGTTAGAGAACGTGTCGTTAGTAACCTTCATAGTGACGCTATTATCCTATATTCCCGTACTCGAAATCACCGACTCGATGGTCTATATGGCCACTTTGGCGTTATTGTTATCCAATGTGACTACAGCTATGAACTTCCCCTTTCGTCCCTTCTTGACCTGCTCCGTAGCTGACGCCTCCCTGAACGTCCCGTCGAGTCTCTATGAGCACGTCAAGCGAGGGAATACTCTCTATATAAACAGGGCAAGGAGAACTTGAGAAGCACATGGCGGCAAAATCTCTAATCTTACCATGAGCGACAGCATCTGCGGCAGCTTTTTGGTCTTCGTGAGGCGCTCTCTCTCCTGCTGCGGGTTTTTGGATGCCGATTTGGTCATGGTTGGCGCGACCGTCGAAGAATCGATGTTCCAAACGGAGTACATGCCGATGTTGTAGCTGTGGTCGTACAGGGTGTCTACATGTGCAGACTGCTAACTTATGATTCGTACACGTAGCGGCGAGAGCATGGTTGAGACAATGTGCATCGTCAGCGCCGACATCAGGAGGATGGGGTCACAGATCGAGTGATCCGGGAACATCGTCGTCTCGGGGCTATCGAAAAGCACCTTCTCGGAGTTCGAGATCAAGAAGACCATAGTGTTGGCCGAACTGGCAGAGTCAATCAGGGAGAGCACGCCGTGCCATCACCCCACAAGCAGGAGGAAGAATACCTATAGCTACGAGAGACCGCCAGGTGATCCAGCAGAGGCTCAGATATATGTTGAGCACATAGAGCGTAACCTCAAGGGTAATACCACCGAAAAGGTATCCAAGAGTGTCCAGTCGATTATCTTGGCCGCGGTAGCCAACATGGTATGCATTACAGACAGAGCAATGAAATATTTATATAGGTACAACAAGCCGACGACTTTGTTTGCCTTGCCATGAGATCGGCCAGACACACAATGATGGTCAAGCTGGTGCTCGACAGCCTGATCAAGACCGAGTTCATCGGCACAAACACCTACGTCTGGATGTTCGTTCGCGAGAACATATACACGATACCGTGCAGCTTCTTCAATGATAACCCGTTCGTAATCCCGTACGTATCGGTGGACTAGTACATCAACCTCGGCGATATCAAGTCCTCGAACGGGGAGAGGTTCGCGGTGGCCATAATGAACTCGTACATGAAGGTATCGGACCTCACCGAAACAAAAGCCATAAAGATCTCCCGCGTTACCGAGATGGTCAACCTCGCCATTGCCATGAAGAGGGCATCTCTGGTCGAGACAAAGAACCTGATGATGGAGCTAGTCCTCTCGTCTAACCCATCGGTGTCGACCATTAGGATCAGAAATGCCACACGGTCTTGGAAGAGCATCAGGAATGCGTGAGGGCCAGGCAACCCGGCTGACAGCGTTTGATGTTGTTCACGATGCCGTGAGGCAGGGCTTCTCACTTCTTACCTGGAGACCACATGTTCTGTTGATTAGACTCAACCAGAGGACTGACGAGCAGCATTGAACGTTACCTACTAAAACCTATATCTCGATCTGGTAACATGGGTCTCCCGCTGCACTTTTCAGCACCTCCAAGATATAATTGATTATAAAGAAAACGATGGCAAGCAGAGGCTTTCCCGTCCGTCGTGGCCAGTTCAATAGGTAACCGAGCCGTATCTATATAAAAACATATAAGCCGCAGGCCCTTTTCCTTAGCTTCGCCTTGCCAATCGCACAAGCCTAAACCTGAGACGAAAAGAGGAACATAACACTGGAAGTGTAGAATTGGCCCGAAATGTAAGCCTGGATATGTAAATGAGTTTCGTCACAGAGAAAGAAGGCGAGCTGAGTGATGCCCAAGCCAAGAGAAAAACACGTGCTCTTTGCCATTGAGGATAAAGCTGGCTCTTAAACAGAGGAGACGCAAATCAATCATGGGCTTCAAAGGTCGGGTATTGCGACTCCAGATCACCGAAAGAAATGGATGCGTATCAAGATTATCGGTCTTGTTCTTATTGGCCATGCCAAAACTGGTGGATCTTGAGAACATTCGTATGTCTGGCCGCAAGAGCGACATCTAAAGCCTCTGGTGGCGATATAATTGAGCTGATAGACATACCAAATCCTCTCCCCGCCCCCCGTGAGTACTCATGATGCCATTTACGCCGTGCTTCAGATTGTGCACGGTATCCTCTACGCTTAGAAGGACTTTCAGCACTATCATGATACACGTTCCAGTGCTTACGGAATAGGATAAGGTATTCCCAGCTGTGGTGCTCGCGCCTAAAGACATCGTAGATCCAGTAGCTGGACGTAGAAGAAGGATTGTTCGCCGTCGTTCTTATCGGCAAACTTGGCTCGGAACACGGGGTCGCTAAGACCAACGGTATTGCTAACTCACCTAGAACGGGAGGTTGGCATTATTCAAGACTTACAGGCACCAGGCTCTACTAAACGTGTGCAGCGTCACAAACAAGGCGCTGCAGCCCGAAAACTTACCATGTCATGGAGTGATGTAGCGATATCCTCACGCTTGGGCGGGTACAGCTGACATCAGCCTGGATGAGACCGAGGGACTACTGTGATGCCATCGACGATGAATAGGGCAGCCGTAAGAAGATAAGAAAGCCCCAGCTCGACACGAGCAGCAGAGAGTTATCTCTTTTGCATGGTGATTGAAATATACCCTGGGTGCCAATATTTCACCATTGTCACGACAGATATAGCCAATGACTTTATCACCAGTACCTCCGTCGGGCTGAAGACTGCAGAAATTTGGGATCTATCGATGTAATATATAGAGTGTCGTTGAAAATACCATCTTGATATGGTTTTTCTGTGTACGGGACATAAGGCAGGCGCTCTTAGCCGCCAGTGTTCTGACTGGTGCTATGAAATATACTCTAACGTATAAAAGGTCTCTAGATTTTCTCGTTTTCGATCATCACTCTTAAATATGAAGAGAAGGTGGACGTACACAAGACCATAAAAGCCCTATTAAGTACAGAGGCAACAACAAGTCGACATATTGCGACAGAAATTTCAGTGAACGATCGGAGTTCTCACAAATGACCGCCAACATCCTCTCTTCTCTCCCTGATCAATCTCTGACTGACAGCAGCTCGCCGTGTCGCTTTCATCTCAACCCAGAATATTGGTGACGGCACACCGAATACTTCTGGCATCCTGCAGTAGAGCCAGTAGGAATGGCATGGGCTCTGTAATCCAGCTTGCCTACTTAGAGAGCACAAGGAGCAGAGATGAAACCTGGTGCTTATCGATGGGTTTTGCGATTTCGCCGATCTTGATAACGTTGTCAACGACACTCACTGCGTCTCTTCCTAGTAGGTGCTATTATCACATTTCTGTACAAAGTCCGCGCCCAAAATGGCCGTTGAGCGACGAGTCGAACCCGTCTGAAGGCGCAGAACAGGACAAGGCCTCGCCAAAGAAGTCGATAGCCGTAGACCCATTGTGCAATCGAGCGATATTGAGCATAGTAGCGATCTACTTAATACCAAATACCACGTCAATCTTCACCGATAAGTACACGCGAACCCCTCTCAGCTCACGCTCAGCTGAGCCATGGGCCCAGGTCGTTAACTTCCGCAGGGTCTTACAGTCAGGCCTTAATCGTGGCTATATTTCGCGATCATTTCTATAACTCTGACACCGCTGCCTCCTTTCGGTCATGCACTGACGGGTTGTCTAATTAGTGTCCACATTTCTGCATAGCTTGTTGTAGGGTATTAAGATACTTTCTTTGGTCTAGCGGAGGCTCTGATTTGATGAAATACTTCTCGAGAGGATATAGACAGTTGACACAGGCTGAGCTGGTATGTGAAAGTGTATAGTGGGCAACTTTTGAGGACGCGATGGTGCTTAAAAAATTTGTTCTCGTATGTAATAGCAACTAGGCTCTCTGGGATATGGAGAGCCTGTACAACCATGTCCTGTATTGGCGTGAAAGTACCTTGCCTTTGACTGGGCAATGTGTACTTCATATAGACAACATAATGCCACTTTTCGTATTCGTGAGACAAGATCCTCTCCAACAGCTATCTGAACATGAGATGGACAACGCTGCAGTCAAGGAGTGTATGTAGAGCCATTCCCAGCCGACATGACGACTCACACAATGTTTTTACTATCCTTGCACGTGGAAACGGCCAGAAAGATCAAACACTTGCTCGCTAGACAACATGTCAACCAGTACCCGGACAACGAACTACTAATGACCCAAATCTCACAGCTTCTTCTTATTGGCCTCCCATACTACCACACAAAGCGGCGAGCGTAATCACCAGCAAGTCCCAGAATAATAAGCAGGCTATAGTCTTGGAAAGCTCAAGCCAGATGAGGGTGAATGAACGCCTAGTCCCCTCTACCATGGGCCATTACTATCAATCTCATATTCTCTATCTACAGCCCAAGTAGTACCAGTAGCTTCATCAGCCTCGCCGAGATCGCCGCCATCATCACCGCTGAAGTATACAGACTCTTGGAGGGTGCCGACGCCTGACTATATATTAACGATGAGGAATCATGCGAGGCCACGGCGGTGTGAGTTAGAGAAATAGGGGCAGCGGGAGACGGCACAACCGAGGTCGAGCGTTACGTGCCGAGTATGGGGCAACTGGCCATTAACCGCGTGAAAGTCTCTGCCGCAGTCTCTTGGAGGCGGATGTCGTGGAATTCCTTGTGAGCTTTGGCAGATTCTTTTCCAAAGAATCCTTTAGCGCCCTGCCTGATTGTCAGAGAGGGAGGGGAGAGGCAGTCCATCGGAAGATGCCACCTTGGTGATGCGGCCCCGACTATCAACGTTGACGAGGCCGTGGACTCACTTCCTTGCCGAGAAGCGCACGAGGAACCATGTCCTATCGCCGACTCACTAAGCCGCATTGACTTTTGCTGTGTTGGCATCGGGCTGACGGATGCGTTTGGTAGTCGAGCTCGGATGACAGGGGATACTGGAAACTGAGGATATAGGTTGCATTCTTAAAGCTAACTATCGTATAAAGGCGCTACCGCTGGAGTCTGATGACGGCCGCTTTGTCATGAAAAGACGTTCTATTGAGGGACAGCGAGGACGTGTGGTTCCGCACACTGAGGTTTTCAAGCTCGTAATATCCATCGCTTATAGCCTGTGATACTTGCGAAGCTCTGCGCAGTAAATCCCTATTAGTTTACCGATTGATGGCAAGTATGAGGATATGCCCCGTTTGCGACTCCATAGAGTCCAGCAACCATCAGGCGTGCTCCGACTATAGATATCCTAAACAACCTAGGCGTGATCGATGACACGCAAAAGTACGCCAAGATGGAGCAACATGTCCAAAGTCGTAGAAATTCCCTTGGCAGATTAATAGTCAGTCTCCTTTCAGCTGAACCACACCCGAGTCAGTGTGACCTGCTTATCCCGTCTTTTTGGCCCGAAAAATGGATAATCAAATTGGAATTGAATTAGTGTTGATCAAGTATTTTCAAAACCCATGGGCTGCTCCGTTGGGCTCCGGTAACAGTATGACCAAGTGTCAAATTCTCGTCAGCATCATCTCGCCAAATTCACGCATATTTAAACTTGCCAGCTTTGTGTCGCCTTGCATGTTTCGCCTTGCATATCTCATCAGATTTGTCCGCCAGGTCTGAGTTCTCGCGAGGTTACCCTGGAGTCGCTGGCTGGGAGGGCCCTGAGATTGTCGTTTATACGCGACACAATCCAGGTTCATTGTGTTCAAGATATGCTCAGGGGAATAGATGCACATGTCCTGGTCAATGACTGGCATACTTTTGAGCACGGTCTTGGCCGAGTATTCCAGGTCCGCTGCTATGGGGCCACATACACGTCGGAAAACATCTCATCCTTTGCTTCACCCTCGCCGCTAATCTTGGCGCCAGCAATCTTATCTCTTATCTTTGGCTTATCAGCGACGACCATCTTGACCAATTAACTTCTATTCTGGGGGTCCCCTCACCTGGAGATAGAACAGACGAATCAGCGATAGCATCAGATCCACCAAAACAGCCAAGTCCTGCGAGTCAACTTCCGCTTGGCTTCCAGAATTTAGCGAAACTGATCGAGATCGCACGCATCTTAGTTTTCGTCTTGGTAGATTGATAGAAAGAACTGCACACATGTGATCAACAGTGCCCAGTTACTCTCAGATTTAACCAGAGAGCTAACAGAGTATTGGGTGCTGTGTATGACAAGGAGATGCTGGCTCTGACCTGGAAGTCCGGGTTCGCGGGGCCGTGTCCTGCTCGAGACCGGACTTTACGTGGATGTAGATAACCCGG
>JAJODA010000239.1:0-29361 GCA_021730345.1 Fusarium cicatricum | reverse complement strand
TACCTACTATAGTATTAAAATAAGGCATTACTTTAGGTTCTGTATGTTCATTTCGGTGTATGATTTGTTTTTGTAGTGTTATAGCGGACTGGCTCTATAATGTTAACCACGATTGTTGCGTTAATCCTCCAATCTCACCAGTTGATACGGTAATTGACATTCACACTACAACCTGTCATTATTTATGCCTCAAAACTTAACCTAAAAGGGATAAGCTGACAATGGGACGCTGTGGCGCATTCGTGGAGGTTCAAAGCGAATCTTTTGTGATGTGCGCAACCTCCAGTAAGGTCATTCGCAAGGGTCCAGCCTAATTATAGCTGATTCAGAGATTACTGTGCATGTCGGTGAACTTGGTGAGAGTAGTGCGTTTCCTACCATTAAGGATCTAACTAGACGATGCACAATTGAGCGTGAGTAGAACTGTGACGGCTGTTAATACGATAACAGCGACCGCGCACAACACACAAGATACACCTGTACATAGGAAAAGCACCCCTCATGATTGTCAAATTAAAGCCAATTGTTCCCCCACGAGCTCGCATATCACATGCATCGCCACCTCGACTTGACCGTTTGCGTGACACTGCAGACCAATCAAGCCCCCTGGGTGAGCGGCTACTTATCTCGGAGCAAAAGTCCGGGGTCCCAAGGTAACGTGAAAACTTGGCCTAGTGTCGATTTTATACCGAATGAGGAAGACCAAAGGTGTCATAGTGTCATAACCACTACGCGGGGCTGTGTAAGGGTGTGCTCCTCTGATGGTGGCGCTTCACCACTAACAAAACGGTGGCTTTATGACGTTCAACTCACCGCTACTTATCTAAGAATGTGGGCGACGTCATTGTTGATTGTCCCATTCAAAGATGGATAAGAAACCACGTTGGTGATACTGAGACCTGTCTCAAGCTTGAGCAGCGCAGTTCACATCCACGCCTCCTCAATGTCTCGTCCCACATCCTCCTCCCCTGTCAACATTGGCCAAGACCATGCTCGAGGCCGTCGTAATTCTGTCCTCTCTGATTTTTTCCCAGGGAGCTTGCCTTCGTTTGCTGATACAGCCCCCAACGTCCAAGAGATTCTAAACAGGGATATTGATGAATGCTCATCCTCAGATGCCGAAAGCCAGAATGAGCAAGGTCACGACGACTCCGACCTCAAACCAGCTGATGCACAGCTCGCCTTTCATCCTCAAGGAGTCGCGTATGGGTTTGGCGTCTCAAGCGTTCCCGTCACAGGGCTAGATCTCCCAGTTGCCAATCCCCATGATCTGGATGAATCGCTGCAAGCCGAGGTGGATTTACTGCGTGACAATGACATCTTGCCGCCCAAGTATCCCCGCAAAGGATGGAAGCTGGGACATATTTATCGGCACTTCTTTAGTACTAGGATCAAAGATCACAAGGAGCCCCCTTCTCCCCCAAACCGAGCCAGCGAGACGACGCCGTTGCTTGGACAAGGTAGTCTGGGCTTGCCAACGCCATCCGCAGAAGTCGTTCATTTTCAGTGGGAGCAAGCCTTGGCCTCGCATCACATCGAAACCACTTGGCAGCGAGAGGCAAGGACGCTTGTGAGCTACGCAGCACCGCTCGTTGCTACATTCCTACTCCACTACTCGGTTACAGTAGCGAGTGTCTTGTCAGTTGGCAGACTTGGAATGGAGGAGTTGGCTGCAGTTAATTGTGAGTATACTCTAAGAGCTGCCTGAAGTACAACGTCTAACAATTTAACCTAGTGGCTACAATGACAGCGAGTATTACATACTACGTCCCCGTGCAAGGCCTCGCGACATGCCTTGATACGCTATGTGCTCAAGCATATGGGTCAGGGCATAAGCATCTTGTGGGCCTTCAAGCGCAACGCATGACTCTGTTGCTTTGGATTCTCATGGTGCCCATTGCTGTAGTCTGGTGGTTTTCGGAGCCAATACTGGCCGCTCTTGTTGGTCCTGGACAAACAGCGACTCTTGCAGGCCTCTACCTCCGAGTCTTGATCCTTGGTATGCCTGGAGTCGCGGCGTTTGAGAGTGCCAAGCGCTTTGTCCAGTCGCAGGGCCTCTTTCATGCAACTACATACACTTTGCTTCTTGGCGCGCCGTTGAGCTTTCTGCAGAACTGGTTGTTTGTCTTTCATGCGGGTTGGGGATTCTCTGGATCCGCTGTTGCCATGGCCGTTACGCAAAACCTGCTGCCAATTATACTTGTTTTGTATATCCGGTTCTGTGAGGGCGCTGAATGCTGGAAGGGCTGTAGCCTCAAGGCTTTTAGCAACTGGGGTAGGTCACAAGTTTCTCTATTTGTTTCATTTACGCCTCGACTCACCAACGTACTTACTCGCCCGCAGGCCCGATGATCAAGTTAGCCCTACCAGGCATGATCATGATAGAGGCACAGTTCTCGGTTTTGGAGATATTGACCATCTCCGCTGGCCGATTTGGAACGGCGCAACTCGCAGCGCAGAGTGTACTTGTTACCGTCACGTCAACCTCGTTCAACATACCGTTTCCGCTAGCCATTGCAACTTCTACCCGAGTTGCAAACCTCATTGGAGCTGGTCTAAGCGATGCTGCAAGAACAACAGCAAGAGTGGTAAGTTTTGAGATCGATATCTGCTGCGTTGCCTTGTCTAACTTCCGTTCTTGTAGGCCATATTTGCCGCATGTGCCGTGGGGCTGTTCAATATGACCATCTTCATCACACTCCGACGACAATTGCCTGCCATCTTTACAGATGATGATGAGGTTATTGATATCGTCTCGCGGGTGATACTTGTTTGTGCGTTGATGCAGATCTTCGATGCCATGGCCGCTGTGTCACATGGCCTTCTTCGTGGTATTGGACATCAGGCGGTTGGAGGTTACGCCAACTTGTTCTCGTATTATGCCGTCGCGTTACCGATCGCCTTAGGAACCGGTTTTGGCTTGGATTGGAAATTAGCCGGTCTTTGGGCCGGTCTTACAGCCGGTCTCATTGTGTGAGTCTTGTCACAGATCCTTGTTGAAATGCATCACTGACCAAGCATAGCGTTTCTGGACTTGAAACCTTGTATCTTTACTTTACAGATTGGGAAAAAGCAGTTGCTCAGGCCGAGGCCAGGATGCGAACAGAAACTCGGAGGATTTCAGTGATCTAGCACTTCGATTTGGCGATAGTATTTGATGAGGTGAAAAGGAAAATTATCACGATTATTGTTGGTATAGTATGGAAGTTATGTGGTGTCTACTACTAGCGATCAGTTTGAGATCAGACCGACTATAGAATATACTTATTCCATGTACTCTGGAATTAAACTCCAAGTCTTTACCGTAACATCTTTTTACAACTGTTAATGGCTTAAGTCATTAACTCGGGACCGGCAGAAAGACTAAATTTACTTCTTGCGACTTCTAGTAGAATCATGAATCCTCATCTTAGCGTGGTTAAATCCAGAATCTTCTCAAACTTAGGCTCAAGCCTGGCATAGCTGCAAATTTAGTGTAAGATAGACCCGAGAGAGAACGCTGAAATAAAACCGTGCCAGCGCGAAGGTACAGATAAATTGTTGCAAGCAAATGAAAAGTAACACAGCAAGTAAAACCCGGTGTCGCATCAGTTACGGCTGTAACAGCAGTAGTGACCCCGGACCAGCGCAATGACGCAGGCATATATCGAAATCTTCTGTTCTGTGGCACGGTTGCGCAGAGACGTGTCTGAATTCTTAGTCTATGGCCATACTGCACCGGCTTGTACTATGGTGCACGACGTTCTACTTGGTCATGGTATTCAAAACAAATATTGCCTTGAGAAGAGGGGTCTTTCCAAGCAAAGTTGATGTATGGAGAATAAAAAGGGAAGAAAATAAAGAAATTAGTACATGCTGCTAATACAGCATACGATCATGATTCAGACAGCATTTAGAGGCACCCAAAAGTTGATGTTGCAAAGCATGGCTTCTTGATGAGTATGAGAGACTCAATGAGTTATTCAAAAAAGAGTCACTTCTTCATTCGAGCAAGACTTTGACATTGTTACAACATTAATTTGGAAACGCCAGAGTATCAGCTGATGATAGTAGCGGTTTTTGCACGAGTACGACTTGAGCAGTGGGATACGCAGAACCCATTGCAGATATGAAGTATAGAACAAGTATCAATTGACCATAGTTCTTTCATAGAAGATGACACAAGAAACCATGAGATTAAGCAACATCATGTATAGAAATCTAGAGAGGTAGTCAAGACCTACCGCCCTCAGGCTTGACATGACGAACTTACGCTTACTATTGGTAAGATCTGAGTAGCCAATTTGAGTAATTTAAAGTTGGTGGATTCTTATTTGATCAGGGTCATCGTCTCATTGACAAAGTGTAGAATATCTGAAGAGTTTACGGTTTCAGTCAACGTCAATCTCCGATCATGGAGCTGTGAGATTTGTGTCGGACAATACACTGAAAGGGTGAGCTGCAGACTGATGTTTAATTACCAATTACCTTTATGTAGGTTGATATTGGTCAACAAAGTAGGAGTGTAATTACAAACCGCTCAAGTAGGCTCTCGGGACTGCGATGGCAATAGGGCAATGGTGGTATGTGCAGCTAAACGCACTATTAAATGCTGAAAGGTCGATGAGAACTGTGTTCTACGTAAGTTAATCATTGCTCTGTCAAACGCAAGGTGTTTCCACAGTAATAAAGGAAACTATGTTCAATGGTGCAGCCATGAGTATTAGTAGGGTTTAGCTTTCGACTTGCATATTGACGTAAAACCTGGTACGCCTGCACTCAACCGCCAGCAGCAAAAGGTATTTCCGACTGGGTAGAAGGTATCTCCGACTGGGATCCAGAATTGCTATAAAGATCATGTCTTCCCACTCTCTTTGTCTGACTCTTTACTTTGCACCACAGCCCACACAATCAGATCAATCACACCTCTACCCACCATCACATCCACATCACAAACCATCTCTCCATTTAACTCGAACACCACAAAGATCAATATGGGTTTCTGGTCTACCCTCTGTTGTGGGCTTTGCGGGAGCTCCAAGGACAGCCACGGCTCCAATAACGATCGCCGCATGGAATCGAGCGGGAGCCGCGGGAGATCGAGCGAGAACCGTGTAAGATCATACAGCTCATCTTCGAGTGGGTCCCGGGAGCCATGGTCGCCTGTATTCGGTTCCGAGTTTGAGCTGCAAGAGGCTCAACGATACCACGGCCGCTGGGAGCGTGCGCACGGCGCCGCCGCCGGTAGAAGGGGGCCTGCCCCCCCAAGGGAGTACGGTCGCTATCGCCGAGAAAAGTCGGACGGCCACGGTTCTCGTATCCCTGCGAGCCACCGCCGTCACCACAACAGAACTCTCTAAGTTCTCGGTATGTTGCTGGCTCTCACTTGTCGAGCTATGTCTAACTTTATCCCAGTTCATGGCCATCAGATATTTGGTTATTCTCAAGTTGGAGAACCTGAAACGGGAGGGACTTGCCGGTCGCTCACAAAGGCATGGGAAGTCTGGAGTTGCGAGGCGGAAGGAATTGGTTGGACTAGGCTGGGTAGTACTACCATCAAAGACGCTGAATACTGAAACTGAATACTTTTCCTTTCGCCCATTTTCTCACCCCACAAGTTGACTGATGAGTTTGGCGACTGTTGTTCACTCGATACCGAGGATACAACGGATGTGTGGCATCTTTCATCACCACTCAAGATGTTCGTAGAATTGGTGGTTTAAAAAGTGGACTTCTGCCTTATTTTCGAAGTACCTGTCAATTTAGACATTCTGGTTGGCTTTTAGCTAGAAGACCCATCTATTTTAGACCAATCAGAGCCTGTGACAGCTTTCACATACAGTGCGCGTCTACAGCTGCACCCAGCAGATAACAGCCAATGAGATCTCTGGAAGTGTAGCCCGCTCAGAGTGTGGCTCAGTCGCAGCTGACGAACAACGTTCAAATAAATATGATAAAACGGACGATCATCCTAGTTCATGAGCAAAGCACGCCATTGATCTAGATGAAGATTTCAAATCAACTGTGCATCAACAAGAATGGGCTGCTGGGTTGAACCGCAGCTTCAATCTGACCAAGTACAATCAACACGGCCAAGGTGCTATTATAGCCCTGACATATGGCTTCTTTTGCTCCAAAATGTACCCAAACTCATGCGCAGGAGTAAGCACAATGGATGCCAGACTCCATAGAGGTTCTTGTTATATCATCATGTGATGAAAGATTATCCGAGTCCTCCTGTAATGTCCTTGAATTGGGAATCTCAACGCCGGCTCCTCGACTGACGCGTCATCACTAGAATTTCCAGAAAGGTCTACATTACAGAGAGAAGCAGTTATCGAGAAGAGAACAGTGGTCAAATCGAAACCGAAACACTCGCCCTCATTCGTTCTCATCTGTCTAGGGTTTCGTTCGCTTGGTACCGATTGCCACGGACCCCTCGCATTGGAGAGTGCGGGGAAAGTTGGGGAAGTTGGGGAACCCACCACTTCCAAGTCGGATCCATCACATCATGATCTTGCCTTGGGCCTTGGAGCACTCATCATAACTTGACATGTTAAAGTGATTCCTGCACTTGAACCTATTCAAGGTGGCTGAAATGATAGAATTTGATACATGTTTTCACTCATTCGGGCCAATATCCGGTAGCGGAGCCGACAGATTATCCGGTCGGTCACTTTATTTGCCAAAAGCTCCTTGATTTCACATCATCTTCCCCCACACATGTTACAACTCTCACCTCTGCCCTGAATCACCCTCGCATGCCAACGCACCCCTAAAGCCTCGAATAATGTTTGTTCTGAATTTTACTCAGGTCCTTCACATCGGAAATTCTCCTTCAATCGAGTCCAATCCCTCCTCGTCTACGCGCGTGCGTGTGGCCACACACAATGTCTGCAGCTCCCACATCGCCGACCACGAACAACGCCTTGTCACACCACGAGATCTCAATCCCCCCGCCCTACGACGACAAGCTCGAGACTGCGCAGGTTAAACAAGATTGGAGAGATGTGTTCAAAGAATGTGGCAAGTGGCCGTGGGAACTGATCGCGCCGGCGAGCGTTCCTCACCACTGGGGCCCCGGGCTCTCCAAGAAGCTTGTCTAGGTGGTCGGGCTGGCCTCCAACACACCAGATACTTCGCTAGAGGATTTAGCAGGCTTTTTACAGTCCGAGATTTCGAAGAATTGCCTGGTGCGAGCGCCCAACAGGCTGGCGTGGTCAGATTGTGACAAGGCAGAGAAGTGGCTGGAAAGAAAACGTCGGAGCGCATTGGTGAATGATCAGGCAGATAGATCCCTCAATGGACGCCAAACGAGATCGAACGAGCCTCCGTACACCCAGAAGAGCACACTTTCAAGCCGAGACAATAGTGGTGAAAGGCAGCATTCTGTGAATGACGATGAGAACAAGGCCAATAACGACGAGATGCTTGTTTCTACGTGCGATGATGGTGTCGTTTATGCGGGGGATCGTGAGCACAATCGTACCCATAGGGGAGAATCCCATGGTGGAAAACGCACGCTTGGAGCCTCGACGGCTGGAGGCGCTTTCAAGCGACAACAAAACACAACCCACAGCGTTCGACAACCTTCACCAAAGAAACAGAAGCGCGACAACACCATCAGAATCATTTCAGAGCATTTTTCTAATACAGCTAGAAACAACAGCGTGGGGCAATCTGGTGGACCCAATGCTACGAGGCCCGAACAGCCAGCAACGGCAAGACGCGCATCGACCCATAAAGCCTCGCAGCTTGAAGCCCAGGCTGGCAATTCCGCCAGATCGTCCACCCTTGAACATTGGGGTTCAGATGTAAGTTTCTCTGGTAAAGGTTTCAGACCCCGAGACGCGGTTATTGACTTGGCCCTGTCGTCTAGCAGCTACGTCGGCCAATCCTGGACCATACATCGCCCCTTAGTATTACATCACGTCTTGTTATCAAGCGAGAAGAACTCAAGCCTCTTTCGAAACAACTTCGCAGACTTTTAGAAGAAAAGAACAACCTTTCCCGCCACAAACAGGCACTTGAGGTGGAGGTAGGCGAGGCTCAGGAGCGACTGGAGAACCTTATCACCAAGGGAAATGAGAACGATGCTCTTCTCAGGGATCTCATTGCCATTGCACAGAAACATGCCTCGGCTTCCACTGATCAGCTTTGCTCTCTGATCAGTACGCATCAGGCGGAACACAACAAAATCGAGAGTGAAAAGGACGCGGCTGGGGAAGAGCGTCTAGGTAAGGTGCAGCAGCTCAACACTACCAGGGAGAAGCTGCAGGGCGTCGACGCAAACGTGAAAGAGGTCGCTTCGCAGGTGGGAAAGCTGGAAAAGCTCATAGAAAGCGACCAGCGCAAAAGTCAAGCGCTACTTATCAAATATCGTGTGGCGGAATTGAGCGCGATGGATCTGACGATGCTAGACAAATACATCCTTGACACTCTGGACAGGCTGACAAGGCAGGCTATGGAGGAGAGAGATAGAAGACAAGGTCATTGAAAGGAATGCACAGAAGGCATCTAGTGTCATGAATATGAGATATGCGCAATGAATTGACGAAGGAATATACCACGAGTAGGGTGTTGGTGGCGAGGCGGTTCAGGCACGCACCAACTTTGATCGCTCTTCTTGAACGTGCCTATTAGCAGAGCGTGTAACAAGAGTGTACTGGTATAGTGAGTGACGACCCGGTTCAATGAGCCTAGCGTCAACTCACAACTCCAAACGCTTTCTCAAGGCTGATTCCGCATCAATCAAACGGTAGCAAGACCGTGCTCTCCAAGAGAGGATGATCTGGATGCGTGCACTTGCCCATCTAGGATGCATGTGAGTTTCGACGATATATTCGACCCCATCTATCAATCACGATATGTAACTTAAGCTAGACAATCCGCATGGTAAACAGTTCAAGCGTGTAGTCAACTTACCGAGGCTACGCTAAGTTAGCGTTACTATTCAAGATCCACTTGATCAAGCAAGCCGAGGCCCGACACTGCGGGGGGAGCTTTCATTTTAATCCTACACGTCACCATTTCCGATGACGGCGACAAGGTTCATCATATCCATAAATGCCCCCTGCCTCAATCATCAGCCATTGATCCTTCTTTAACCATTCTCTGGTGGCAAGGCATCAATTCTGTCGAGGCACCTGAAATCTTTTACCATGCCTCAATCAAATCCAGACTGGGTAAAAGCTCTCAAGCCCTCGGGACCCCAAGGGTCAGAGCTTCTCGCGCAAGAGAGAGCGAAATCGGACCTGAATGTGGATCAACTGGCCACGTTCTTGTTCACAAGCAAGGTCCTGGAGAGAAACGCGAAGCTCCTCGAGATCCTCCAGTCTCATCCTGTCTTCGACAAATCGCAAAACTACTTCCGGGGCAGACAAGACAGATTTGAAGCGTCGCTGGCGAGGGCAAAGACGTTGAGACAACTCTCCGTCAAGCACCAATGGAGCCAGGATGAGTACGAGGCCGCCAATGAGCTCATGAGTGAGCCGACCCCATACGGCCTCCATGCGTCCATGTTCTTGAAGACGCTGGAAGAGCAGGGGACACCAGCACAGCACAAGTTATTTCTCGAGCGAGCTCAGCGTTACGAAATCATCGGCTGTTATGCGCAGACGGAGCTTGGCCACGGATCCAATGTTCGGGGGCTAGAAACGACAGCTACATGGAATGCAGAGGACAAGACCTTCACTCTGCACTCCCCTCATCTCACATCCTCAAAGTGGTGGATCGGCTCGCTCGGCAAAGCTGCAAATCATGCTGTGGTGGTTGCACAGCTCATTTTGGGTGGAAAGTCGTACGGCCCGCATCCATTTGTTGTCCAAATTCGAGATCTCAAAACCCACGAACCCCTTCCCAACATCCACGTCGGAGATATTGGTCCAAAGTTCGGCTACAACACCATGGACAATGGGTTCCTGCTCTTCAACCACATCAAGATACCCCATGTCAACATGCTCAACCGATTCTCGGGGGTAGACCCGGACACGGGAAAGTACATCAGGCCCTCGAACCCAGCCCTTGTCTACGGGACCTTGACCTATGTCCGATCTAGCATTGTCTTTCAGTCAGGATCTGTACTTGCCCGTGGCGTGACCATCGCTATCCGCTATTGTGCGGTTCGCCGCCAGTTCCAGGACCGTGACGCGGCCGATGGTGAGGTTGGAGAGAATCAAGTCTTGAACTACACCATGGTGCAACATCGCATATTGCCCTTGCTCGCAGCCTCCTATGCCTTGTTCTTCACTGGTCGAACCATGATCGACCTCTACAAGGCAAACCAGAAGCAGGTGGCTCAAGAGCGAGATGTGTGCCAAGGAAGCGATGCTAAACGCGGTCCCGGTCCCGAGGAGCTCATCCCCGGCAGCGATCGCCTGGCAGATCTCCATGCCATCTCATGCTGCTTGAAAGCCTTTGCGTCCACTACAGCCGCTGAAGGGCTGGAGGTTTGCCGCCGTGCCTGTGGTGGCCACGGTTACTCGGCCTTTTCCGGTATTGGGAGCTGGTACGCCGATTATCTGCCCACCGTCACCTGGGAGGGCGATAACTACATGCTCACTCAGCAAGTCGCTCGATATCTTCTCAAGTCTGCCCGCGCCGTACTTGCTGGCAATGCCGCCGACAATAGCATCACTCGCGTTTTCCAAGAGTTTATACGAAGACAAGATTTCGGTGCAGCCTTTGATATCCTTGGCAACGACTCGGAGCTTGTCGATGCCTTTGCTTGGCGGGTTGCATTCCTGACCTTTGAAGCACTCAAGCACAGGGACGAGGACAAACAGTCATGGAACAGCCTCCTCATTGACTTCTGGCGTCTTTCTACCGCCTACGCCCAGTACCTGGTGGTCAAGAACTTCTACGAGGCGCTTCAAGACGAGAAAACAAAGTCGTCACTTGACTCGGCTACACTTTCAGTGCTTCACAAGCTCTTTCAACTGTTTGCTTTACACTATCTGTCTTCTCATGCGTCCGAGTTCTTCACCAGTGCAGCAGCCACTGTGCGTCAGATCCAACTGGCGCGCACGAAGCGGACACTGTCTCTTCTGGAAGATATTAGACCTCACGCCGTAAGACTGGTCGACGCTTGGAAATTTCCAGACTGGCAGCTTGACAGCTCTTTGGGTCGTTATGACGGCAAAGTGTACGAGGATATGTTCCACAGGGCCTCCGAGACGAACCCTTTGAACGATGTGACGATTGATCCTTACCCAGAGTCTGCTGTGCTGTTCAAGACGGAAACGGGTCTGAAATCAAAGCTGTAGAGTGTTGTTTTCTCTTCATGAATGTATACTAGTGCAGTGTTCTCTTCAGTACAATTTTATAGATCCTAAATTCTTCTGGTTGACGCATGGTAATCCCACAAGTATTGTTCCTACAGTGCATTAAGTCTCTCATGTTCTTCATGAAATGCCTAGATACAAAATGATTTAGAGCACTATGTCAAAGCCTAATTATGGCCTGTAGCTTTGTTGGAATAGTAAAGCGCCTGGTAGATACTATCAGTTGGGAATCAGTAAATAAACAAGGGTTATTGTGATGAGGCCAGTCTCAATCAGGCTTTAAAGAGCATCACTCACTTTCTTAACTTTGTCTTAACAGACCTCACCCTTGAACAAGTATACCAGCGTATCCTTGTTATTTCTAAATGCATAAGCCTGTGGGAGGAAAAGGTTAAAGCTATCAGTTAGCTAGATAAACATAACAAAAGACATATCACACCTCGTCTCAAGGAATTCCAGCTCTATCACAGTAACGTTTTAAATAACCAAGTGATGTTGCCATAGATAACCACCAGGATCTTTAGTTCCCAGAGTGGGAGGTGACACAAAAGAGAGTCAAGCACGTCAGGGTGGACAAGTCTGTCTTCATTACGTCTATGTCTTACATTTGACACATCTTACATCAAAGGATGCGGGTCACGCATCTATTGCTTCGTATATACCCGTTCGTGCTCCGTATGTGCCGCATACCGATGCATGAGTACTGTCGATCTATCCTCCTAATTCCCTTACTTCCGAGACATGATGGGTTACCCACCGCAACCACTGGTCACTTGCTTTAGACAGAGAAACCAGGACCCGCCCAAGATGGTTACGAGTTGACGTCACTAGCCTTTTCACATATGTGATGGCTGAGATGTCTCTAAATCGATAACAGTATTAAAACGAGCAACAGCTGCTAGTATTTCTTCAAAAGGCATCTTCGTACATCTCAGTCACTATATTCATATCTCTATTACACCAACGATACTACGTACATCACTTTCAGATTTTACCTTGGACATGTCTACCCTCCGCACTCAACTATGCATGCTTCAAGTTACTGCATCAAAGTATCCATTGTTGCCAGCGTTGAAAGTGCCTCAAAATGGGCCGTCGGAGCTGACGTGGGATACCATCACATTCTCTGCTTTCCAAAGGGATGTTGAACTATGTGCCAGGTTTTGGGCGGACCAGCTTGGGAAGCAAGGCGTCAAGGCGCGATCTGTAATCGGGCTATGGTAGGCATCAGGAATGCCAAGGCTCAAAGTCCTTCCGCTCATTCTATCTCAAGGTTGAAAGGCATATCATATTCGGATGTCGTCCATATGTGGGGTGTCGCACGGGCTGGGTATATCCCGCAGCTGATCTCCTTGCGCCTGACAGACCCCTCTGTAATCTATAAGCTCCTCGACGATGCCGAAGCCGTTGCACTCATTCACGACAGCAGCTTTGAGCCTGTGTTGGACCATAGTCCATTACAAACGTATCTCGCTGCTGCTGATTTCCTCACTGATCCAAACCTTGGGTCCTTGTCACTGCCTGCTCTCTGGAACCCTGAGAGCCCTGAGGATGTCACCATGATTTACCACACCTCAGGTTCAACTTCCGGAATCCCAAAACTAGTGCCTCTTACGGCAAGATGGCTCGATTGTGCCATCGACAAGACGCAGCATCTTTCAGGCCCACGTCGAGTATCGCAAGGACAACAAGTCGAAGTAGCAATGTAGGTCTAGTCGCACTCACTATTTTCCACAGTTGGCTAATGCATCTACTCTACGCAGCGGGAGCTTTAGTCACATTGGTAGCACCCTACTTTTCCTGGACTCTGTTTGCCGAGGCAGCAGTGTGATCCTCCCAACTGGCATACCATACTCTACAGCAGAACTGCGGCAGATGATTGAACATTGTGGACTTACAATGTTGAACATGTTTCCTTCCTATCTATCCGGGGTCCTCCGTGAAGCCCGTTACGATCGATCGTTACTTGCTATTCTTCAACAACTCGACTGCATTACCTACGGAGGGCTAGCACTCAATCCATCAGATGAGTCATGGGCACGCGAGAATGGGATCCGTCTTGTCAACCTCTTTGGCTCTACTGAAGTCGGGGCAATGCTTCTCCAAGGAATCGACACGCCCTATCTCACACCTCTCCCAGGGTCAGTTTATGAGTTTAGGCCGTTACAAGAAGACCTGGATTCGGATAAGAGGTTGCTTGAGTTAGTGGTTCCTCCAGAGTCACCCGACTGCCCGGCCAAGAACTTACGCCAACCTGATGGAAAGTTCCACACCGGAGATTTGTTCATTGAACCGGAGCCGGGCCAGTTTCTACCAAAAGGGAGGAACGATAACTGGATTAAGATGGAGATGGCCCTTCGATGTGACACTGGGTCAATTGAAGAGAACGCCATGAAGAGCTGTGGCGGCGACCTTATTGATGCAGTTGTTGTTGTGGGTGTCGGTCGACCTTCGCCAACCATGATCGTGGAGCCCAGAGCCGGCGTTGAGAGCGAAATCTGTCATTTCAAGCGCAAGATACTTGAAAGAATCACTCCATTTCATCGGCGGAGATATATGCATGAGCGAATCGATGATGCTCGATTCATCATGGTCGTCCCCCGAGGAACGCTTCCACGAACGGCTACCAAGGGAAATATTCGGAGGTCAGAAGCAGAGAAAGCTTTCAAGACTGAGCTAGATGAAGTGTACTCAATGTAGCTTTCGATATAGCAATGCTGATTTGAAGATTCGGTGCCTTGCAGCTGTGCTTGGGTTTCTGGAGTGAAGTCAACGATATGGGAAGAACGAGCTGGCCTGGTCGACCGGAGCTGTTAACCGATAGTGAAAGGCCGGGGTGTCGCTTCGGGGTCGCCGCGCAAATAGTAGTTCTAGGCATATCGAACTGCACACGAGACACTGACGCTTCCCCGCAAGACGAGTCTCGACCCCGGGGAGCCTCCTGTCTTTCCGCCGGATGACTGTGCATAGATATTCTCACGTAAAAGACCACTAGTGGGCTCGGAGATGACGCTCCCGGTAGGGCCGAAGCTCAGCGCTGAGGCCACGGGATCGAGTGAGCAGGGGCGAGCGGCGGCCGTTTTAACCTTGAATCTATTCCACGACGGAGCTCAATATGTCTCCTCCGGAGAAATAAGCATGACTGATATTTGTGTAATCACGATACAAAACCCATGTAGCAGGCTAACTGGCGGCGCATGGACATGTTGAACTCTAACTAGCAAGAGAAGCCATGCCAGAATGACAGTTCTTGGCACTTTATTTACTACGCAATATAATTACAATCAGGATTAGCCTGCGTCAAATCTACACTCGTATCTAGAACACCCTTCATTGTACATTTCACTGGAAGTATTCCTTTACGAGCTCAGAATTTACGAAGTGATATAGTGGTCTTATTTTGACTTTGTAAGCACTCCGTTAAGTCCGTTAAACTCGCATGGGTCCCTGCAAACCTTCACCTAGCCATGCGCAGAAATATGATTCGTTTTATTTCTTACCGCTCAAGTCTCAAGCTTGGTCAATGTGTCAAACTCCGTGTTACGACGTTATGTGTCAGTCGAATGGGATCACCTTCTGTGATGGTTCAGCTCTTTCTGCATGAGACACGCACAAGCCTTTCACGTGCGAACTGCAGGGTGTCGTTTTTAGGAGGGACGAACCAACAGCACTCTCGGCATTTCGGGCCCCTGTCTTTGAATGCCGCCAACAAAACCCCCTAACAGAGCAGGGGGTGAAATCTGACAGGACAAGGGGATAGCAGCACGACTGGCAATTCGAAAAACTACATGTTGGGGTAGAGCCTTGGGGCTATGTTGACCTCAAGACAGAAATTGCGAGAGCAGAGAGGGTAAGGCTCGAAAGCGCACCTCAACGAATCAGCAAAGCTACAGAAGATCGAATTTGGAATTACGGCTGGTTCGGTATCACAAAAGGCTAGAGAAGCGACGAAGGATGCGTATGCAACCCTTTGGTTACGCAAAAAAAGCAAAATAGTCTGATAACACCCTGATTGCGACGCAAACCCCAGCCCCCAGCACCCTAATAGGTCGTCGTCACCCTGACCCAGGAGTCGATGGTGAGGGGGCAGATTGGCGAATCGGAACCGAATTGGCCTTCACGCTTTTTCTAGCGGCCCGGGGTACATTTCTTGGGCAGCGGGCAGATCCAAAAGTGAGGGACTTATTGTTCATGACGTTACATAGGTACGCAAATCACAGACGATCCATCCCCACACCCTCGCCATTGTCAGCTCATGCTTGCTTGATACCAAATAGAGCATTCGCCATCGTCTAGGGTACGTGTATGGTTTGCAGTGAGCCTGATCTTGCGTTACACTCAACTCAGTAGGGGTTACAGCTGTTCAGCTGTGGTTTTCTTGTCTATGCTCCTGCATTTTCCCTATTCGATATTCTCAAAAGTCCAATACATGTTCTTTCAATTGGTTGAATCACTCTTTTTTATTACAGAACTTCGATGTCAATGGCGAGCTCTCTGTCTGATGGGTGTTTTCTCAATCTGTTGATTGACTTATCCGTTAGCAGGGATCTTCCATGTTGGTGGCAGGCCCCTGTGTAGATACCTACTGAAAGCGCACAAATAGGGTGAGTTATAGAGTCGACAGTACGTATCAACTTAACAATTATAGCCCCTGCAGCCTGCATTTTGAAGTCTGGGGAATCGACACACCCGCTGCTCGCCTGCTTGTTTACAAGGGTCCCTGCCAGCTTTCTCACAGCCAGCATCCACCAAGGGTTCAGCATCACCGGCTGCACGGAATATTCTTCGAGCTCGCCACTATAAAACCACCTAGAGCTTGATCCATGCTTGTAAAAGTGAACCAAGTCACCTTGTGGACATGAACAATACGAGTACATGTCGTGATACTTGGCTCATACCCTATACCGTCGTAGAGACTTGAAAATCGAAGTCAAACGCGATATTGCAGTTAATTATTCGATAAGCTCGTGATGCTTGTACTCCTGTCTATCATTCATCTTGGAATTGTTCATCCAATTACTCTCACGTCGACGCGTGAAAACCAATATCAGCCAGAATATACCCAAACAGTTCACGTACGTCGATACAAAGTGCTGTAATAGCGCTATAGCCCCAGCCTCTTTTATCGAACGATGACGAGTCGTTCCTGTTACATTGACCAAAATAGACTAAAAACCTCAAGAGAGTCCATCATGAGCCTTGTCTTCTTTCTTGACATGTGGCGACTTACTGAATAGAGGAATACGTTGCAAGCCGCTATCACCGTGAGCAGACCCTAAGCCGAATAACCGAAGTTCACTCTTTTCTTTTTTCTTTCTTTTCTTTTTGCGATCCAGATGCTTCCACAAACCTCTGAATCCTTGTAGTCTTGCGTGCTCAAACGGCGCCGGCCAGGGCTAGCTGTCATCTAGTCTCTACTTTCGTATCGTCTAAATTCAGCTTCGAAATTGCCTTGTCCGTCCCAAAGCAATGGGAGAACAGCGATTGGAAGGGATCGCGGGAGTAAAGAGAAACCGTCTCTGCGGCACCGGAAAGTTCCTTAAAAACACGGAGAAAAGGACGCCAACAGCGGAACAGGGAGTTAATGTTGCATTCGGTTGTATTTAGTGCGTCTCGCATCGAGGAACGCATGCGGCATCTCGTAGTCTCTGTGGCTGTTGATCCCTGTCGCATTGGTTCTAATGCCGAGTTACGTGTTGGCTAACATGCCGGCTAATGTACCTACCTATGCAGGCGTAGGGCCGAAACCTAGAGTGAAGCCCTATCCCTGGTCCTGGGATAGGAACCTTGCATGAAGCGGCACAGAAGAGCCAAGTGGACCTTGTAGGTTGATCTATAGCGAGTCTGGAAGCTGGTTAATCCTTCTCGGGCGAATAGGATGACCCACCGAGCTGAGCCATGGTGGTCCTTTCAACTTTACCTACCGGCCTCGTTGCTTTGTTCATTTGGCAGGATCGTGGTCCATGCGCACGGGAGAACACCATTGGGGTTTTCTCTGCCGCCGTCCTTCTTTTCTCCTAGCCTACTTGGCATCAACGCCGTTACATGGGGCCGCTTAGTTCGGGGTTTCTCGCGCCGGATTCCGCTCTACAGCCTCTACTGGTGCGCATTACTACGTAGTCGGGTCTTTCGGAATGGACGGTTCCTCCGTGACCAGGATGAACCTGGCCTATACGGATCGCGGCCTGGTGATCCCGCCCCGATCTGAGACTCTCTCCTCACAATCAGGGGTTTAACTAGCCATGGCTTGTTGATGCCAACGGTCGAAGGATGCATGCCTCGCTTGTCACATGTTGTACTATGTACTACGTGGTATGAACTCCTGCAGCTTGTACCTCGCGCATTTTCCCAATCCTGGGTTAGCAGACACGTTAGCCGTAACTCGCATCTTTTGGTAGAATATACTGTGGCTGGCCCATGATTGCCCAAGAGGCAGAAAGAGATCGTTATACTTACTTTATTACTTGTGTGTCGCCCTGCTTCTCGGATACCTCCTGTCGCTTTGATTCGGATGCGTCGTCGTTCCTTTCTTCAACATGATTCTGCCACGAGAGCATGAAACGCCCGACAACAAGGCGCCGCTGATACGGGCTATGGCGGCGCTGCTAATGGTCATCGCGATTCTATCGGCCATTACCCGCATCGCAACGAGACTGGCTACCGTCGGGAGCCTTAAGCTGGATGATGCACTCGTCGCTGCTTCCACGGTAGGCTCTACACAGGTGCAAGGCGTCTATTTGTGCTTGGAGTGCTAATCTGCAGCAGGTCATGACTATTGCCCAGTCAATTGCTGTTATCGCTCAAGGCGCCAATGGACTCGGGAAGCTCCATAACCTCACCGCTGGTCGGATATCTACTATCTTGAAGGTAATTACATGTTCACTGGAGTTTCTAGGCCCCAAGAGCTAACAGGAGGCCTTTCTTGATGACAGGCACAATACGCTTCGGACGCACTGTTCATCGTTACATTACTCTTGGCCAAGATCTCCGCAACCCGAACAATCTGCGGTATGGCACCCAGCAAGCGCAGGCGCTATGTTTATGTTACCGAAGCGTTGATCGGCCTGTGGGCGGTATCGTCGATCTTCGCTTCCTTCTTTCAGTGTTCGCTCCCAGAGCCTTGGGATTACATTGAGGGTCAATGCTTCAACAGGGTACGCCACAGATCAACGTCTTATTGAACCAACACATTGTCTAACTGCAGCCACAGGCCGTATTTTGGATCTATGTCGACGCGATGAACATCATTACGGATCTCGCCATCACCTCTATTTTGGTACAGATGTTTATAAATTTGAAGACAACGACCTCCAAAAAGACGTTGGTCATTGGAGTCTTCGGGTGTCGCACCTTGTATGTCCTCCCACAGCCCCCCCAGGAATGATTTCGAGGACAATAAACTGACGATACAAAGCATTATTCCACCCATCATTTGTCATATGTACTATTATAAGCTGGCAGTTGATTCAAAGACTCCCTTGTTCGACATGTGGCAGCCGACAATTATAGTCCAGGTCATCCAATGCATGAGTGTCATGGCAACCTGTATCCCCTACCTGAAGCCCTTCTTGGACAGTCTGGAATCCGGTCAGATGGCGGCTGGTCATTTGCCGGGAACAAGCAGCAAGGATTATAGCAGAAGCAGGAGTAGAAGCGGCTACGCGTCAGGCCATACAAACCGCACTCGAGGCAACACTTCCAGAGGCATCATGTCGGCTACTGCCATGGTTTCCAACGCCTCCCATCGGCTGCAAAAGTACGAGATGATGGATCTGGATAAGTCTGGCCACCAGCATCAGGGAAATAAGACGACTGCCACTGTCGCGTCAGAAACTGGCGGCTCATGGGATGGCCAGAGTCATACGAGCCAGACGGTGCTTGTCGAGCAAACTTGGCGGGTGGAAGTAGAGAGCAACAAAGGCATTCCAGCAACGAAGCCATTGCCGGGCTGAGATGGATTTTAACTACAAGAAAGCTTCACAAGTAGATCAACGTGTAACACCTAGATTAGATCACATTTCCATAAATGAATGTATGAGAGTAAAACTAATACAAGACATGCATGAAAAGCCTCATGTGCCAACCAACAACTGCATGGAATGTACCGAAGAATCCGACGATGCACACTCCTCAGTCTTGACAGAACCAGAGAACACATGGACCTTGCAGTATGGGGCTGCCCGTTCTGCCAATTCGCGCCCAGACGGGAGAACAATTAGCGTCGGGCGGCCAGCGCGGATATTTTATAAAAGGTGGAACAATCTAGCTGGGCCCCGGAAACGTAGCTCCATACTACAAGAAGTAAGCTTCATGCGGCTGTACCCTTGATCGTACGACGGTTGGAGCGGCTGAATAGCCCGGTTCGCGCCGTCAGGGTTGTACGCTACAAAGGGGTTTAGATCTTCGACTGGGCTTCCACAGGCCATCTCTTATAGGCTCGATCGCTTCTCTCTGCCGGGACAGCCTTGTCTGGGGGGCCTTGTCGATCATATATGGACTAATTTAGCTTTGCGCCAAGCGTCGTCTAGGTGTCCATGGTTCATTCGTCGACCAAGTCTCGATGCACTAATTTGAAACGCCCATGGCCTGGATAGCCGCAAAGTTAGGGGTTGGAAATGACCTGACGGCTGTCATCTCCAATGTCTTGTCGCTTATGCCAGGAGGCTGGCCATATATCCTGGCAAGATATGGTCCTGCAAGAAACCAGCAGGGAGTTGGAACCATTAGTGGCGAGCTTTTGCCTGATAGTCCATCATGGGCAAGCAACTCCCTCTGGGTAAAGTACTACGTAGTACGTACACAGGCCGCAGAGAGACAGTTCCGCCCCCGTAAACTCTGCAAGGATATCCCACACCACATGTACCTCTACCGAACGTACCGCGGTTCGGTACCGATCCTGAGCTAGCAGGGTATCATTGACAGCACGGCCAGGGTGAGAGAAAAGGAATCCCCAGCAGCAGGGACGGGTCGGGGCATCCGGGATCAACTGGGACTTAACGGACCATTCTTGGGATAGTCCGAGGGCCAAGAGACGTGTTGGTCGGGCTGTCGGGCTAGTTTCAGGATGCATGATAGTGTTACATTCATGTGCGAACTCGGGATCGGTTCGCCACGTTTTCTCTGCTTGTCCTGTATCGTATTTAATAAATAGTAAACCCCCGTGCCTTATTAGCTGCAGGAACCTTTTCTCATACCATCCCCTAATCTCCCACATTGAGGGCCTGTGTGATCCTAGAGGTGCACTGGTGCTTATTGTTCTTTCTTTTTTCCTATTCCATTTGACTTTTCCTGTCCACTTATCGACACGCATCACACTCGTTCCTCAACATGGCCTTTGGACACGAGAGCCGCGAGCTCGGCGATATGAGCCCTGGAAAGTCTCCACAGGAGAGAATCGACGTGCTCTCGGATCACGATTACGATCGCGATCAATTGGCTAGGTTGGGCAAGAAATCTGTTCTCAAGGTAGGCTTCAGCCGCTTTACCACCATCCCCAAGCGCCTCATATTAACCAGATATTGCCCTTTAGCGCAACTTCCACTTCTTGACCATCCTCGGCTTCAGCTGCGCTATTCTTGTAACATGGGAGGGCACGCTTCAGAACTTCTCGTCTGGCCTGTCGAATGGTGGTCCTGCCGGCATCATCTACGGCTTTCTCTTTGTCTGGACCGGCAACATCAGCGTCTTCGCCACTCTCTGTGAGCTCGTCTCGATTGCTCCCACTTCTGGTGGCCAGTACCACTGGGTTGCCATGCTGGCGCCTCGTTGGTGTTCCAAGTTTGTGAGCTACATCACCGGCTGGGTGACTCTGGCTGGATGGTTTGGTATGTCTGCTGCTGCTGGCTTCCTCACCGGTACCATGATTCAAGGTCTCGTCACGTTTACCTTCCCGGGTTACACCGCTCAGACCTGGCAGGGAACACTGATGGTGTGGGCGAGCATTATGGTTGCTGTCTTCGTCAACACAGTTGTCAGCTCTATGCTTCCTAAGCTCGAGGGATTTATCTTGATCCTACACATCGTTGGGTTCTTTGCTATCCTCATCACTCTGGTCTCCTTCGGCGCCAATGCCAGCGCGTCTGATGTGTTCCTCGAGTTCCGCAACGGAGGCATGTGGCCTACACAGGGCTTGTCATGGTTCGTCGGCTTGTTGGGCATGGTCTTCTCTTTTGCTGGTAAGCTCTTAACGTCTGACCTCTTCTTTCTTACAACCTGAACTAATGTCCAACTTTCTAGGTGTCGACTGCTCTTTTCACGTAAGGACACCCGCTCGTGCCTCGCTGGATACCCATCCCAGCTCCTCCAACCATGGAACAAGTAACTAATCAACCGTGTAGATGTGCGAAGAAGTCCGAAATCCTTCTGTGGCCGTCCCTCGGTCTATCATGATCAGTGTGACGTTCAACGGCGCGCTGGGTCTTGCTATGGTCATTGCCTTGCTCTACAGCGCTACCGATATTGACGCGGCCCTCGCAACCAACACGGGCTACCCCTTTATCGAGATCTTCTACCAGGCTACTGCATCTCGGGCGGGAACTGCTGTCATGACCTCTTTGATTATTGTCATGACTCTCTCAGCCATTGTCGGTGTCATTGCCGCCACCTCTCGCATGCTCTGGGCTTTTGCTAGAGACCGTGGTGTTCCATTCTGGTCTACTCTGGCCAAGGTAAGTGTTTCCTTAAGATAACACTTCGGTTTCGCGTACAGGTCGCTCACCATCATTCTAGGTCGATGCTCGAACAGGTGTGCCCGTGTGGTCTATCGCAGTCACCAGTGTCGTTGCTTGCCTCATCACTCTCATTAACGTCGGCTCTTCAGTCGTCTATAGTGCTATTGTCTCTGTTGCCATCTCTGGCTTGTACACATCCTATCTTATCTCCGCATCTCTTCTTCTCTACCGCCGCGTCGGCAAGGGCTACAAGATGCCTGACCCCAGCGCCCTTCCTGCTCTGGCCGACACCACTACTGGCGAGGGTCAGACTCTCGCCTGGGGCCCTTGGCACGTGCCAGGCATTTGGGGCACTATCAACAACACCTACGCATGCTGCTACATGCTTGTTATCTGGTTCTTCAGCTTCTGGCCTCCGGCAACCCCTGTCACCGCTCAATCAATGAACTATGCTTCGTTGATGACTGGCGGAATCACACTTCTTGCCGTCATATACTATATGGCTTGGGCCAAGAGGGAGTACAAAGGACCTCATGTGGAGATTCAGGTTGAGTAAATCTTGTGTAAATATTTTAAAGTTAATAGCATCTCGGCCTCTACTGTCGAGCTTACGCTGGGTTAATAAAATGGCACCCTAAGTGTAACGTGATCCTTACCTATTGCTTCCTGCTGGTGTGCGTGTCTTCTGGCTAATGTCGTCGCTTCGTAGCTCAAGTTGATTCACATTCCAGTACAGTGCCGAGCACGCCTTGATTTAGAGTTAGTTGTAAGCAGACATGTAAACGTATGTGGCTACGGAGCTGTTTCGACGGCTTCAACAAGCTGGTTTACGAGACCCCAGCCGCTGTCGTCTTGGGCACTCACGCTATCATCCTGAAAGTGTTGATTGGGGAGCGAGGTGACACTACTGTAGTGTTCGAGCAGTTCAGGTCTCGCTAAATGCAGTCTGCGTCTAAAAGTTCAGCCCAGTCAAAGGGCGATGAAAACGTTCTTTGGTCAATGAAATACCATTGTGCAAGTGTTGGTTTGCTGACGACGTCCTCTGAGCTAACAAGCAAGAGGCTAGACATGGTCTTAATTGATCTTATTTGCGCCTCTAACGGCCAAGCGGTTGCTTTTTCTTTTTTTTTTCTTTTTCTTTCTTTGACAAACTCATCAATCAATGTATGCGGTATCGAGGCTAATTAGGTAGTACCTTCTTATTGATACTTAAAGTCTGTTCTTGGGCGACTTGGTTAAGTTCTTCAGGGTTCCACCTTGACCGTTGTTACAAATCATTCAACACGCTCACGGATATTAGAGAGGCATCACAATCATTGACTCTTTTAACTAAAGACGCGGTAATCCGCAACTGAAAGCTCGACAACAGCTTCCTCGTTGTGATTATGATTGAGGGTAACTTCCTGTCCATACGGGGACATGATAATACCTCTTCTGCCAGACTATTGGCAACTGATTCCTGAAGCCGCAGGATGATATATCAGTACCTGAGAGCAATGTTTAGGACTTCTCAAAAGAGCAAAAAGCAAAAATCAGTAAGCACGACCATCATCCCTTGTATATGCTGACGTGACCCTAACCCTAGACCCCGAAGTGGACGTATGGGACCCAGTTCAATAATCTCATGTCCTTGTCGTCGTCATCATCGCAAGAAATAACATCCATGCCCTTGCCTACACCATTTTGATTCGTAAAGCCATACACGTTCCTTCTCTTGTTCGCCGGTGGTCATAGATCCCCGCTTTCAGCAAATCCACCACCGTGGCTAGTGGGCGGATGTATCAACCACTGGTCCCATAGATGCTTAGAAGCGGCGTGCAAGCCTCGACTCACAGACTCATCTGACATGCCTCCGTGTCATACGGGTAAGACCGATAGCCTCGTCGAGGTCTACTGTGAACCGTTTACTCAAGTATCTAGAGATGACTAGAGTCCCAAGCTTGTCTAGAATTATGGGCAGATATCTGTAGTTGTCTGACGCTGCATCGATGGCATCCCTCATGATCAGGATAGCGGTGTCGAGGTCAGAACTGGACTTTTTCCTCAAGTATCTGTCGTGAATAAGCAGAGAGAGATTGCAAATAAACACTGGCCGGAGGGGATGATTGAATAATGCCTCATCAACAGCTTCCCGCTGAACCCGAATAGCTTCATCTGGATAGGTTGTGGCTCCTGTCGTCGAATATTTCTTGTATTCTTGATGCGCAAGGATGTTCAAGTAAGCGACCCGGCCGGAGCAGTCTTCTGGGTTTGCATCCACAGCTTCATCTCTCTTTTGAGTCACGTCGTTGACTTTGCTCATCTTGATCTTGTCCAGCGTGCTCTGTGATTGCTATACATACGCTGAAGCCAGGGACTCAGGGCGCCTGACCTTGGACCGGAGATATTGGGACACGTGGATGAGAAGGAAGACAGTGAGTTGTGGGGAATATAAATAGCCAGTTCTCAACATAATCAGGCTCAAACAAGCACGAAACACCAAGTAATGGCTTATGTTTGATCGCAGAATCTGAAATGATGGTGACGAGTGGGGTAAGAATGGAAAACGGCTCGAAGATCAGCCCCTCAACCTGGCCAGCCAAGCTAAGAAAAGTGTTGGGATCTGGTTGGTTGTGACTACTTGAGAAGCATGGAAACATGCATTGGGACCTGGTCTCGATGCCCACAATAAGACCCAATAAGAGTCACTCTCCTCGTGCCAAGAAAAACAAGTTACTCAGCAAGCTGCACGTGTGCTTATCTCAAGTCACGACTATAGCCTGTGTGGTAGATGATAACTTTTCCTATCACCCGCTTTTGATTTATTCTTTCCATTGGTCTACTATTTTCCACACTACGATATAAAAGAGACTTAGAGACCCGTCTCAGTCTTCCCTTCGATCTCAAATCTAGTGATGGAAAATAACGTCGTAGGTCAACCAAATGCGACCAGCCTGATAGCAGAGTAAGTGCACCCGTGTTTTAACACGCACACCATGGCTCACAACACTTGCAAAAAGGTCCAATCTATTAAGCTGCTTGCCTGTCATAGAAGGCTCTTCTTTTGACTCGTACGCTCAACGGCAGAAACCCAAATGTCTTCTGGGCATTCTGCGTGAAGTTACCCAATGGGCTGAAGATCCTTCTGCGAAGCCAATCTTTTTTCTCAATGGAATACCAGGCTCGGGCAAATCTACAATCTGACGTACCGCTTCTCAGACGCTCCACGACAAGGGTTTACTTGGGGCCAGCTTTTTCTTCTAGCCAGGAGGGCCTGGTAAAAGTGACTTGTCCAAGTTCTGCACGACCATCGCTGCTCAGCTGGCTCAAAAAAAACCTGGTTTCCTGCCCTATATCAGAGCTGCCGTTGAAAATAATCCGGGCGTTGTTGATTTGGGTCTAGAAGAGCAGTTCGAGATGCTAATCTTTCAACCTCTCTCATGCATTACACATGGTTAGCGGCCAGTCATAGTCATTGATGCCATAGAGGAATGTGGCAGTAAAGAAGATGCCAAGTTACTACAACACAACTTTTCTTTGTTTCAGGTAGGCCGGAACATACGACTGATATTTCTGGTATCCTGCAGCCTAACAGCACCAATACGGAGTGCATTTGACACCATTCCCGAGGATCATCACACAACTATTCTCCACGACCTTCCGCCGGATATTATCCAACGAGATATATCCTTAGTCATCCAACAGCAGCTCATGATGGCAAAATCCGACTTCAACGCGTCCGTCTCTAACAATCAATATTTGCCAGATCAGTGGCCTGGCAAGAACGACATTCAAGCCTTGGCTGAGATGGCTAGTCCACTCTTTGACTACGCAATCATGGCGTGTGAGTTCATCGCTGATAGAAAGCTAGGGGGCCCCAGCCAGATACTCGAAACTGTCCTGAACTCTAAGGGAAAGTGTCTAACGTCAAGGCTGTATGATCTTTATATACCCATCCTGGAAAGGTCGTCCACAGGCGGATGTTCTGAAACCCTTGGCCAGTTTCGGCGGGTAATTGGCCCTCTTGTCGTTCCACAACGTCCTTTTTCAATATCTTCTCTATCCTCACTTCTCAGCATTTCGAGTCATGCAGTCGACAGCCAACTGGGCATACTTCACTCAGTCTTTAACATCACATCTTCGCCCGTATCACCACTTCTACCGTACCACGTATCTTTTCGGCACTTCTTAACGCACTCGAGGAGCAAGTATGCTGTGGACGTCAAGCTTAATCATGGATTTGTGGCGACAGACTGTCTATGCATCATGAGCAATTGTCTACGAAGAAATATATGTCACCTATCAGCCCCGGGGAAAGCTTGTTAAGCATCTGTCCCGATCTTATCAACACCCACATTCTGCCAGAGCTACGGTATGCTTGTTGTTACTGGACTGAGCACTTGAAGCAGGCAGAAGCACTTGAAGACGATGAAGGCCAAGTGCTCAAATTTCTTGACCAACACTTTCTTCACTGGCTGGAGGTACTTAGTCTTATTGGTAGTGCACCGGAAAGCATCAACATTATCCAGACTCTTCAGCCACTGGTAAAAGCGAGTCATTTAGAAAAAAGACGTAGCAGAGTCTGCTAACTCATGGGCAGAACACAGGGAGCGAATGCCTGACTCACTCTCTCGCCGACGCTCTACGGCTACTCCCAACAAACATGTCCATAATCGACTCGAACCCACTTCAGCTATACTCTTCAGTTCTTATTTTTGCACCACAGGAGAGCATCGTGTCAACCTGTTTCCACCAAGACATCGCTCAATGGATATCTCTTCGACCTGACCGAGTCGCCAGCTGGGGCCAAGGCCAACAGATCATGGAAGGGCACCAGGGGGCTGTCAATTCAGTCCTCCTTTCACCCGATTCGTCACTTCTAGCATCAGCCTCTGAAGATGGTAGCATCCGGATCTGGCGTGTCGATGAGGTGAGGTGCCTACACAAGCTGGTGGGCCATAAAGACGGCGTATAAATTTCCAAGAGGTAAAGTTCAAACATCTCCTTATAAATGACCCCTGTGCAAAATGTGAAGCAGATTTTGTTGTGCCCAGTCTGACGGTTTCCACAGACACATAAAGGGCAATGGAAGGATGTTTTTTGGTTTTTGTGTTAGGTCTGAGAATTGACCTGCCGCATTCTGTGATACCAAGGCGTGTGGAAGTCAGGCTGAAGTTCAATACGTCAGCATGTGACAGTGCCCATATCAGTAGTTCTCTAGGTAAGATGACTGAACAGCTGATCAAAGGGCCCAGATAAGGAGAGCTAGGGTCGTATATCGTCGTCGACTTTGAGGTGAGCACGGCCCGTTGCGAAGCACGTCAGATACAGGGTAAATGGATTTATCCTGGCTCATAATACTGCTTCTTGTGATCCTCTTTCTCCATTATCTGGGTGCTACTTAGTTGTATAGCTATGCACTGTAAGAAAAAGCGCTACTAATCTTGTAGGAAGACATTGAATGCTGGGAGGTGGTGTCTAACTGAAGGACTGTTTTGATCACACCCACGCAATGGGCGTTTCGATACTTTCCTTTTTCATACAAGGTCATCTGGTAACCCCATCCAGTATCGTTCGAAGATCTTAGCTAGAGTCCCTTGACGTCTCCAATTCCACCATGCTCCAACGTTTGCAGCTCTAGAGAAACTCTGAACGCAGTTATTTTAGAGCAGGCAGAAGGCTTGAAAATGATGCAGAGTCAAATCAAAGACCCTTCTGCCTAAAATGTGGCTGAGTTAGTGTGCCCCTACAGCAGGCAGTAATCCCTAATACCCCGCACACAGTAAGCATCGCCAGAGGATGCCATATTTAGATACGATTGCAGCGTATTTGTATCTCTCAATCACATCCCAAACATCCGAAACAGAATAGTATTCAAAGATGTCTCTCTCGCAAGATACTACCGACCTTATTCCTCGCGAGTCCCGCGTCATCGGTGCATTGCTCGGCGTCCACGCTGGAGACTCGCTGGGTGCCACTGTCGAATTTTCCGTCCACGCCAAGATTGCACGAGAATATCCCAACGGGCTTCGAGACATTATCGGCGGGGGACCTTTTTCGTGGTCTGCAGGCCATGCAACAGACGATACCGACATGACCCGCGGGGTGCTGCTGGCCTACCGCGATCTGCAGCCTGGAGACGACATTGCTCGACTGGCTGGTGATTACTTCATCAGGTGGAAGAAGGGCGATTGGCCTGGACGAAAGCCAGGGAGTTACCCGGTCGACATTGGAGGTGCCACTCAAAGAGGGCTGCAAAAATACCAAAAGTCGAGAGACCCTGATCTGGCGGGAGCTGGGCCAGACAGTGCAGGCAATGGCAGCTTGATGCGCTGCGTGCCTACGGGCCTGTTCCAGAGAGATACTGAAAAGTTGGTGACGGAAAGTGAACGCATCAGCAAGATCACTCACGACGACGGAAGATGCACCTTCGCCTGTGCAGCCTACAATACCGTTGTATCCCAGCTAATCAACGGAGAAAGCCCAGAGGATGCAGTCTCCGCCGGTCAGGATGTCGCAGTGATGCTAGAGGGAGCATCTGGTCCAGTGTTTGAGGCCATCGAACAAGGCAAGACTCTCAACGTCGTCACTATGGCTCAGCGAGGCCCCCCGCCTCAACTATACGGGAGATGCAGTGGCTACGTGCTCGAGTCTCTGAACCTTGCTATCGCAGCGGTCCTCGATAACCGTAGTCTCGAATATGTTCTGGTGGATATCGTTCGCATTGGGGGGGACACGGACACAAACGGTGCCATTGCAGGTGGACTACTTGGTGCGAGAGATGGCGAGGGAGCTATTCCTGGGAGATGGAAGGACAAGTTGCAATTTGGGGATGAGTTTCGCAGGGTCGCGTTGGACTTGATGCGGAGATGAGTGTGTATCTAGTAGTTGGGGGTTACTATAACCTGACCCAACTATGATCGAGTACAGGCTTCTCAGTCCTCTCTTACTCAGTCGCTTATCATGGTGTATGCTTGATATCGTCTTTCGTTGTTGACCTGGATAGCAAACAAATAGCATGAACCTGGCGCTATATATAGGCACAGCCGGCTATACTATTAAGATTATTAATTAATAGCATAGCTAGCTATACTATTAAGATCCCTTATATAAGAGGTATATATAGCCTTATTATAATCTTTAAATTTAATAATTAGTAGCTTTTGCGATACTAATTTACTTTGCTATACCTCTCTCTAGCCCCTAATAGACCTAATTAATACTTTTTATTACCTTTTAAATACTGACTTCGCCCTTAAGGGGGAAACTAGCTTAGAAGCTAGCTTTATTAGAGATACTAGCTTCTTTATTAAAGATAAAGCTAGCCTCTATCTTAATAGCGAGGCTAACTTCTTAGGTAATATAACCTTACTTTTTATACTGTATATATATAGTAAGTGTAATAGACAAGTGAGTATAATAGCACACTTTATAACTAAAAACAGCTAAAC
>JAJODA010000236.1:0-21597 GCA_021730345.1 Fusarium cicatricum | reverse complement strand
GGGGAAGGGGAAGGAGGGGGGGAGGAAGGGGCGCGGATGGTTCGTGTCTTTCCCTTCCCCGTCCATCCATCATCCAGTTGGGTTGTCTTGTTCAGAAATCACGCGGCGGAAGGTGCTGGGGCTGGGCAGGCACCGCAACGGAAGGATGGAGAGCAGAGGGCGAAAGGGGAAAGCCATGGGCAACCCAGCCAAAGGAACGGTACAATGAGTACTTGTTCAAGTACAGTAAGTATTTCGTGCGTCTTGCCGGGGCTTCTATGTTGGGAAAAGGGCGGAATGGCCTGACGAGAAAGAGTTGCGCTAGGAAGGAAGGAAGCCAGGGATAGTGTTGTCCTTGTGACCTTGTACAGGATATAAGTGCTCACGTGATGGACTGCAGACCAACCTCGAAACTCTCTAGAACCACCACATCTACGTTACCTGAATCATGGCATCTAGGCTTTTACTTCTCGTTGCCTTTGGCACTTGCACTTGACGCGCTGATTGCAATGGCTCTCGAATCTGGAGCCAAGACTCAAAAGCCAACGCCGGATCGCCAGGGGGAAACCGCGTGATCTCTAGGCGCAAGGGTCACGATATCGGGGTGGGAACTCTCCGAGTTATATAATGTACCCTGTTGTTGGAATCCAGAGATGGAATGATCTCGGGCTCGATGAACCACGGACCGACCATTCACCGATTGAGTGCCATTGTCGCCGGGTCCTCACTGTTACCGGAATCAGCTACCCTTGTTCACGTACGCCTTTAGCCCAAGTCTTGTAGTATGCTGTTGTTGTAGTTATATTTTCTGCCAGGTGGTATCTAATCGCCAAGCTCGGCTTGCAAGAGTCTATCTCTTTTTTGCGCTCCAATGATTGTAATGCTGTTCAATCGCTAACAAGTGCTGTATCATACGCTGTGTAAAATGATGTACGCTCTATGCATCCCCACAAGCTCCTCCCAAAAGCACCCGTTGTAGTGCTTGCCTCGACCGTGTTGTGCTAGTATGATGAGTTTTGTTTACTTGAAAATGCTGAGAATTGAATCGAGACAAAAGCGTCTCCTTTCTAATTGTATGCCCTCTAGTCGGTGGGCATCCGTGCCAGACGTCCCACCTCGGAAGGGTGCGGCGGGAGCGATACCTCAGCCGTTGGTGCTGTAGACCGCGGCGTAGCCTCGACTACATATGAGACACCATCCTCAGATACATACGAAGGAGGTCGTGGTCCCGACTGTGCACCAGGCCGTATCTGAGAAAGATCCACAGCCTCGTTGCGCTGCCAAAACAGACGGTCTGGGTCAGCTCGCTAGGTATCGTTAGCATGGCCACTTAAACACAATTAGTCCAGAATCAAGAACTCACCACTGTCTCACGCCAACGGCCATAGGCAGGCGGCTGACATTTGGACGCTTCGCTCTCCAGCCCAATCGCCTCTTCATCTCGCGCAAGAACAACAGGAATAGGATGAGGCGGCATGGCATATCGTGTAGAGCCACGGTATCGAGGCGGCCGGTTTGCGCGCATGGCTGCTTCGCGGTTTTCTTTCATAACGAGCAAGCAGAGTCGGATGAGGCCGTGGAAGAAGAAGATGGTAGCGAACATAATGACGAGGATGAGCATGATGTTCATCTCGCGGGTGTTGACCTTGTTGGTCAATGAGAGGGTCAGGTCTAAGTGGTTGATCAGCGTTGCTCTTTAAATGGCGGGTAATGAAGAAGAGATATGACTTACAGACACTGATGAGAACAATGAGGAACAAGCCAGACATGAAGCATCGCAGGATCTGCGCACGCATACGCCTGGATCGAACCCACGGCAAACAGCAACAAAAGTGTTTCGGGTGCCGTCTATCACCGCTCCTGCGAGATCGTTCTCGTTCTCGTTCATGATGGTTCCGTCGCCTGCGACGACGATCAATAGCCGATACGCCAAGGATCTCTGAAAGCTGGGCTTCCAGGGGGTCGAGATGCGTCGCCCTCTCGCGCCGCGAGCGTCGGGGTCGTCTCGATTCTGAAGGTGTAGCGACAGGCTCTGGTCTCGTCGGGGACGGTGGTTCGGACGGTTGTGTAAGTGGGAGAAGCGGAGCGGGCGAAGCGGCAGTGTTGCGAGGATCGTTTGTTAGTGATGGGTTATTTCCCCATGTCCGTAGGAAGTTTGGTAAAGCGAGTCTTCGAGAGGCGAGGCCAGGACGGTTTTGGGTGGAGTCTTGAGACTTGATGCTCTCGATTTCTGCCTGCTGAGACTGTCCTGTTGTCGTTGCGGATTGACCGCGCCGGAATAGTCGCGACAAAGGCCAAGTGTTTTGTCGAGATTCCTGCATATCGGGTTGGCCATTTCCAACTTCAACATCAACAGCATTTCCGTTGGATTCTCCATGTCGTTCTGAGCGGGCCCGCCTAATGAGATCGGCCCGTAATCGTTCCACGGTGCGGCTATCCAGATCCATCGTATCTTTTTCGAATGTGGTCCTTAGGGGAGGTTCTTTGTGAGTTCGTCACCGATTCGGGGAAGCGACTGCAATGAGGGTATCGTGAGATTAATGGGGTAGCAAACAAAGAGGTAGCAGTCTCAAGGTAAATGATGTTTCCGTTGCATCAAAGGTGGCATGCCAGGCATTATGAAGAGAGGGGACCAGCATCCAAGGTACAAGGACGGTTTCAAAATGCCCGTCTTGAAAATTGGACGCAAGAGGACCAGAAGCGACAGCAGTCTCAGATGAAGACGGCAACAAAAGGGACGACAAAGAAACAAAAGTCAATAAAAAAGAGGGTCAAGACGACGAACCGGCCGGGTCAAGATGATCTAATTACCTAGTGGGCTCTCGAACGACCCCGTCGAGGGAGCTTCATATCTTTGTACGAGCCAAGGGGACACTGGGGGACCCCCCTAGCACAGTAGTAACCAAACCAAGACGACCCATGATAACGGGTCCCCCGATGAGAGGATCAGGGACAACCCGGCAGGGTCCAAAGAAAGCCTATGGACATGGGGGGAAAGACAGGCTAATACGAAAGCCACAAGTCGGAGGCTCAGACGCCCTGAAAACGGGAGACATTTGAGGACGAAACGAGGCTATCACGTCCTATCACGACCAGGATCCTCCCCTCCCCGTTATGTGATTTATGACTGATTGCGAATCTCTCGCTTCTCGTTGACGCTGCTTTCGGGAAAGCCTCTCCATCTGCTTTGGGTTTCTCTGATAGAGTGATGACACGTCATGCACGCAACCAGCTTAACACAAACAAAGAGAGACGCGAGAGAGAGAGAAAAACGTGGGATGTGGAGTTCAATAGTCGAAGCTTTATCCAGGGGCAACTATCCACAGGGCTAGTCCAGATGCGGTCGTCTCGGGTCGGGGCGCAATTAGCCAACCAGGCACGCCGGAGGGAGCACCTGAAACCCGAGAGTTTCTTTGGCTGGGCAAAAGCAACGCAGAATAGGCTTGAAGAGGGCAAAGGATTGGAGGAGAGAGAGGGAAATCACATGTTGCCGAGTATTCATCGTTTCATTGGCTCATGATTTCCTTTGCTTTTTTTTGTTAGCCCAGACATTATCGCAGGAAGTGCCGTGCCGGAGCTGCCTCATCAACTATTTGCATATAATAAGATTGCCTTGGGGGGCACATCAACTCTTTGCGACACCGGGCTCCAACTCAAAGCTCCATGTAATTACAAAAGTCTTACATGTCTCATACTTAATACGTCGTCCTAAACGCCTCAGCCCTTCCCAATGCTTGGGGAAATTATACAAACGCTCTTCCAGCCGTCGCAGAACCCTTCTCTATGTGTCTCGCCAAGATGGATGTGCTATCGCTCCCTGGGAATACCTCGTAGCTTTATATCGAATCCGCCTCCCTCGCTCTCAATTTGTCAGGTAGTCCTCCAATCTTGAGAAAGGTCCAGTCGTCCTTCCCTAGTCGGCGTATCGCCCTCGTGATACTAGACAAGCAACGGACTGGCGTGAAGGTAAGCAACTACACAGTAGCAGGCATGCAGTTGACGCAAGATATCCGCCAAAAATCGCCCAGCCATACTGCTTGTCGAATTAAAATGTTGACTCAGTGCGTAATGTTGTCTCATTTCAGCTCGCCAAGAAGCATGTTCCGATCCGACGATGCGGAAAGCACTGAAATTCTGTCAGTCCATCATCGTAGCAATAAACTCCATGTGAACAAAACTTACGAATTGGTTCTTTTCCTGGCCCAAATTCGGCACAGTTGACCGTTCCCTTGTGGCCAGGAAGCTTGTAGGCGAGCTTGCCCGTCTCACTCGACCACACCATCACCGTGCCATCACCTGAAGCTGCTGCAATTTTCTTGCCTTCAGAGTCCCAGCTAGCTCCCATCAGATTCTTCTCCAGGCCCATTGTCGCGCCATCAAAAGTCCTAATGTGCCTTTCTGTAGGCGCAAATGGTCGGATGTCCCATGTTCGCACAGTCGAATCCATGGCATACGACACAAGTGATTGAGAGTCTGGTGAGACCCTCAGTGACATGATCGTATCCGAGTGTCCCAGCATCGAGTAAACAACTGCCTTCTTCCTCAGATCCCACACCCGGATGTCGTTGTCGATACCGCCTGCGTAGATTTCGTTGCCTGCCTCGGACACTGCTACGGCAGTAACGGGGAACTCGGTCTGGATATAGTCGGCGGCATTCTTCGACCGAGGATCCCAGATTCCAATAGTTGAATCATCGCTGCCACTGACAATTGTCTCCTCTCCTCTCCTGCTAATGCCCACGGTGTTGACGATTTCCTCATGCCCAACGTATCGACGAATTCGCGTTCCCGAAGTCAAATCCCAGCTCGCAAGATGCGTGTCGGCGGATGCTGTGTACAGGATTTCCGAGTCGCGCGACCACTGCAGGTCTAGAATCGCACCGCGATGCCCGTTCAGTATACCGTAGTTCTCGCAATCGCCATAGGTCCTCCACAGCACTACCAAGGTTAGCTTCTGGCTGTACTTGTCAAATAAATCAATATCTTACTCAATGATCTATCCATAGATCCTGACGCGATCAAGTTACCGGTAGGGTCAAACTTGGCCGCGAAAATCTCGCCCGAGTGTCCTGAAAGCTCCATGACAGGAGCTTGTAACGCGCTCGTCCTCGGGGCCTATTCCACAGTAAGCCTACTGAAGCTTCCAGTCAGACATCTTCCAATACTCACACTCTGTACCAACGCGCTGCTCGAGGCATTGAGGCGCGCGAGTGCGCCAGTCGAGGAGCTGACATTTTGTCGCTTCACGAGCGACTGGGACGAACCCGGATCGTCGTCGGCAGGACGCTTTTCAGCAGACATGATGAGTTCGAAGTGGTATAACGGTGGTCAAAAATACAATGCGACGCTTGGTAAGCAAATGCGCTTGACGTTGGCAGTCTTTCGGAGCTATCAAGTGAGCTTGAAGCTTCCTCTTCTTGAGCATTGACGACGGTGGTGGGCTTTCATGCAAAGCAAATCGACCGCAGCTGGCTGATTGGTAGGCGGGCCGAAAGTTATTCCTGACATCGGTGGTTCAACTCTCCGTCCACCGACCTCCAGGGTGACGTTCGCTGGAAATGGGCCATTACTTCGCTTTGTCTCCTGGCAATGGACGATATCAGATTTAACTGAAATCATTCGGCACCACCTGCGCATTACACACACTTACGACATCCCCTCTGCGTCGCCTGAACCGTTTAACTTGTCGTAAATTTCGCCTGCCATTCCTTGGCCTCAGTCGTCAGTCTCGCAGGCACCTGCTTCTGCCTGTCTCGCAACATGTCGGCCAACAAAGCGTCCCGTGTGGGCGAGGAGTAGGTTGAAGTACCAACTCAGTCGCGATGGAGCTTTTGAAGCTAACACGGTGACAGAATTTGGAAGTATGCCATAACCGGCCGACCCCGAACCCGACGGTTTGTCTGACATGGAATAACAGAACTCGAATCGACAAGGTCAATGCCGAGCTGGTCACTTTGACATACGGAACTATTGTCGCGCAACTATGCAAAGACTACGAGAGCGATTATGCCGAGGTCAACAAGCAGCTCGACAAGATGGGCTACAACATCGGGCTGCGGCTCATCGAGGACTATCTTGCCAAATCCAATACTATGAAGCGCTGCGTTAACTTCCGCGAGACGGCAGAGATGATTGCTCGTGTAAGTTCATATCATGCTGTGGAGAGGGGATGCGAACTCATGAGAAATTCAGGTCGGTTTCAAGATCTTCCTCAACATCACACCCCAAGTCACAAACTGGACGAATGACAATGACCAGTTCTCACTGGTGTTCGACGAGAACCCATTGGCCGACTTTGTCGAGCTTCCCGATGACGGACGAGCGCAAGATCAGCTTTGGTACTCCAACATCCTATGCGGAGTGCTCCGAGGTGCCCTCGAAATGGTGCAGATGCAGGTTGAAGCGCATTTCATCAGTGACGTTTTGCGGGGCAATGACAGCACCGAGATGAGGGTTTCGCTGATTCGATACCTCGACGACGAGATGCCGCCTGAGGATGACTGAGTTTGGACTAGCGAAGAGGGCTATGATGATATGTAATTGGACGGAATCGCGTGGCACACGGATCGTCAGTTCGGGTTCCTGATATCTAGAACGACAGGTCATGTTGGAAATGCTGCTGCGCAGCATCTATGACGATCTCATGCCGATCGGGGCCATGTCGTGAACAGCTCGAGACAGATGGGCAAGACGCATTTTTGAGTGTTAGACTAGGGTAGATACCCATGGAAGAGGGCAGCTGTCAGCCACGTGCGAAGCTACCTTGCTTAGGAACAGGCGCATAAACCATCCATCTGGCGCAATCTTAGCGGTGCATACCAAGATCAAGTATGTATTTAGCGATATAAATATGCTGTCTTGCAACTTGACGGTTTTCGTGGAGCAACAACAGCATACTCAATGCAACGCTGTGCTCAACTGTTCATTTAGCCTCGGTGCAACAAATCCAACCCCGCCGGCTAATCATGAACTGAGACTCATTACGGGTATGTAGATTGATAAGACCCCGCGAAGAGGAGCAAGATGTGGGTAAGAGCAGCAGCCGATTCTCAGTGAGACAAAGATTCGATAGTGGAGGTACATCCAAGATGATCCAAGCTGAGGGATAAGGTGGAAACTCAGGCTAGAATGACGGCGCAATGCTTGCCTCAGGCGTCCAGTCCCTATCTGCTCCCTTTTTACCCGCAAAAGTATGCCTCAGGTCACCCTTTTCCGGCCAGCAGTCTCAGGAATACGCACCCTGGTTCGACATTTACGTACCTTGGCAAGGCGAACCATCCGCACGGGAAGACCAGCCCAGCCGCCTAGAAGAGCCCAGAAAGTGGCCGGTCATCAGGGTCCTGTCGGGTGGGGTGACGCGATTCCTCCAGCGTCGGACAGCCCCTGAAGAGGCGCCTCCACTGGAGCTGCTACTTCGATTCCTTGGACCGCTGGCTTTCACTGAAAGCTCAATGAGCCTCACAGGGCAAGCATCCTGGATGATATACTTCGGCGACCAGAGCTGCCGGCCGAACACGGGTCTGGAGAGCTCCTGGGGTTGATCCAGCCTCTCCCGGCTGTGGGAAGCCAGCCTCTTTTTCTGCATGGGCATGTATCAGCTCTGCCTTGGGCTCAAGATAATTCTTGGACGTCCTCTGCAGCACTTGTAAAGGTACTGCAATGCGTTGTCGATGATAATTCTCATATCCAGGCTAACTACTTAGGCAAGTATGCAGTCTAATTCCGTCTTGGTAGACACAATTTCAGCTTTCCATACCTTTATATGCATTTCTGCTATAAACGCATGATCGACCCGACCCCCTTTAGCCTCGAGGAGGCTTTGGTGGATCTGCCCCAGGCCCCAAGGCTTGAAGTGCCCAGCCAAGTCCAGCCTTGTCATTTTGCCTTTTGCCGTTTTGGCCCAAGTGTTTTTATAGTTGTAAATTGCTTGCGTCTGACGTTAGCAGTAGAGATTGATGCTGCAGTCAATCGCTGCAGCCCCCGAGCATGGCAATGTTAATAGGCAGTGATTTGGATACAAAAAAAAGAGAACAAGAAGGAAAAGAAACAAGAAAAATACATCAGGTAATAGAGGGAGAAGGTATACAATTATCTAAGCATCCAATTTGCAGACAATAACGAGGGAAAAGGCGAGGAAAAAGGCTGCCGTCCTCCCACCGCCCAAACCATGGACCACGTTTTTTGCCCACAAGTCCATGTCTCCCTCTCACCTCTCACACCCTCTCTCCCAATTGAAGTCTTCTCTCGTTTCCTCCTCCTTCACCTCACTCTACTCGGCTTGGTGCCGCGGATTTTGCACTTGAACCACGAGCGCGATCCCTGCCTCCTTTGCCGCCGAGCTTCTCTACTTGAAGCAAACGACGCGAAACGGTTTGCGACTGGGTCTTTCCGTCTAATTACGGCCCTCCTCCACTGGCTGTTCCAATCCGTCGTCCACCTTTCTGAGCCGTTCCGTTTGCTGCCGGTACCTGTCACTCCAGGTACCTTACATACGGTAGTGAGGTACTTGTCCAAACTTGGGGGCGGTTCCGCTGGCTTCTCTTCAAGAGACCAGAGGTACTTGTCATTTGCCCACGTTGCGCGCTGAAACAAAAGTACACTCCCACCCCTGGCAAAATCGCCCGGCCCCCAGTCACGCTCTTTTTTTTTCCAGCAGAGCCCAGCGCTGAGCAAGTGAAGGCAGGCGGGCATCACCTCACAAGGGAAAGGACAAGCCCAGCGCCCACTTTCCACTCCCAGTTACCTCGACCCTCCGCCAAATCCAAAACCAACCACACCATCCTCATACTCATACTCCCATCTCATCATCGCGACATCGACTATCGGTCGAACATCGCATCGCCGCTGCGGCTTCGCTCTTTTCTTCTTTTTCTCTTCGCGCGACCTTGATCAACTCCGATTGCCGATACTCGACACGATCCTCCCAATTCCCACTCCCCGGGCTCGCCTCTTCTCCTAGTCTCGCGATACTCGCGATACTCGCTCCCCGCCCGACCGCGCGCCGAGCAACTTGGACCGCGTCCACGGCTCCTCCGTTATTCTCCCTTCCGCGCCTTGTTGGGATTGCTGCTCGTCACGTCCGCATCGGGAGGCCCTCCAGCGCTCCTCCGCCTGGTGGCACGTCCCTCGTGGCTACACGAGCCCCCCATCTGCTGCTGCCGCCATCGTCGCTGCCGCAGCAGAGCCTCTAGGCCTCTTCCCGTTACTTCTCTTGTCGTCTCCTAACCCGCCATGGCCATGAATCCAAACGTCAACATGGCCAACATGAACCCCATGGGTGGCCCTGTTGGTGGTGCCCCCATGCCCATGATGAACAACGGCGCAGTCAACCCCCAGGCTGCTGCTGCTGCTGCCGCCGCCGCGTCCCGTCAGCACCAGGCAAACGACAATCAGCGCAGCGTTCTCAACACATATATCTACGAGTACTTTATCCGTATGGGCATGTACGACTGCGCTCGCTCCCTCCTCTCCAGCGATCAGCCCGTCAACGTCCTTAAGGAAGGCGCGAATCGCCGTCGCGATGAGAACGGCAACGTAATCAACGGCGTCGGCGATGACCCCATGGACACCGACTCCAAGGACGAAATCGACGTTAAACTCCCCGACGACCTCCCTCCCCCGAAGCTGCCCATGCCCGCCTCCGACACATCCTTCCTGTTCGAATGGTTCTCCGTTTTCTGGGATATTTACTACGCGCAGCGCGCCAAGAGCGGAAATAACACCATTAACCAATATGTTGCACACACTCAGGTATGTTTTTTATTCTTTCTGTCATCTCGCGTTGCTTTCTTTCCTCTCGTATACGATCATACCGAGCATCTCCGGTCTCCACGTTGTGCTCGGTCATTGATCCTCCTATCCTTGGCATGGAGCGGAGCCTCCATGTCAACTGCGATAGTTGCTGCATTTCACCCCAAACATTTGGTAACCACTTTCCCTGGTGGCCCAATGCTGACCCTTGGTGGCAATGTAGCAGCAATCACGGCTAAAGCAGAATCAACAGCAGGAACTTCTGCGCCAAATGCGGCCCGACATGGCCCAGCAACAATACCAAATGATGCGCAACATGCAACAGAATGGCGGCATGGCTGCCATGAACATGAAGCAAGGCAATCTGGCCCGCGCAGCAATGGCTAACAACCAAAACAAGTAAGTCTATAATATGCGCCTAGGCATTCAAGACGTTGTCTGACTTTTCTATTTAGTCCTCAGATGCAGATGCTCCAGCAGAAGCAGAACCAGAACCAGATGCAACGCGATCCCTCAGGTTTGGACGGTCGAGAAAGGCCTTCTTCTCCAGCTTCCGGCGACAACGCACCCTCACCCTCCAAGCGACAACGCGTCGACGGCGCCCCTTTCAACCCTAATCAGCCCGGAATGATGCCTAACGGCCGTCCCGGTCAGGTCATGCCGGGCCAGCAGATGCCCACGGGTCCCCAAGCAGTCGCAGCCCAGCAGATGCTCGCCGCCAACGGCATCAACCCGCATTCGTTACACCCTCAGCAGCTGCAGAACTTCATCAACACCCCACCCGCCGCACAGCAGAAGTCGATCGCGACTTACTCCCAGAATCTTCAGCAGCACCACGGAACGCAGATGGGAGGCAAGCAGATGCCCAACGCTGTCCCTCAAGGCCAGGGTTCCCCGATGATGGCTCAGGGCCCTGACGGGAACTCTCTCAACGCTTTCTACAACCCAGGCGAGATGGGCGGTCCAGGCGGCATGAGGCCAGGACCTGGGGGTCCCCAGAATCCGGGAAGTGGCAGTAACCACGCCCTGCAGGATTATCAGATGCAGCTGATGCTTCTCGAGCAACAGAACAAGAAGCGGCTTATGATGGCTCGCCAGGAGCAGGATACTATCGGTAACATTCCTAGAGATGGTCCACCAGGCGGTCCTCCAGGGCCTAACGGACAATTTGCAGACACGTCTCCCCAGGCCATGCGAACAGGTGCCTCACCCAACCCTTCCGAACAGATGAAGCGAGGCACGCCTCAGATGAACAACTCTGGCATTCCATCACCAGTCCCCGAAGGCGCCCAGTCCCGCGGCTCTCCCAACCCGGCCATGAACTTTATGGGCAACCACGCGAATCCCAACATGGCACCTCACTTCTTCAAGGGCATGGAGGGTGATATGGGTGGCCAGCCGCCTATGAATGGCAACATGCGTCCCCCTAGTTCGCACCCGGGTCAACCTTTCAACAACGGACAGATGACACCACAGATGATGGCTCAAGCACGACAGCAACAGCAGCAGCAGCAGCAAGGTCAACCAGGCCAGGGACCGCAGGGAACTCCTCAACAATGGCAACAAGGTCCTAATGGGCAGATAGTGCCTCAGCAGATGCAGCAGGCAAGCCCACAGATCCAAGGGACCCCCCAGCAGCGATCAATGCCACCTCCTCAGCCACCAGGTGCCGCAAATGCAAACAGCCGAACTACAGCTTCCCCCCAACAAGCGGCTGCTGCTCCTCCAACTCCCAGCCAAACTAACAAAGCTGCTCCAAAGAAAAAGGAATCCAAGGCTGCAAAGGATAAGGTACGTCCTTGGTTGCGTCTGTCGTCGATGTTGAAAGCTAACAAGTTGTACAGCGAGCCGCCGCTCAGAAGAAGTCGAACCAGAATCTCAACAACGCTGGCGCGACTCCCTCAGGGGACAACAACGATCAAGAGACGCCCACTCCCGCAACGCCCGTCAATCCGAATGCCGCCAACTTCAACAAGAACGGCCAGGCCGGAAACGGTGGTCAGAATGGTCAACCCACGACAGGACCTGCCTCTGCTCCCGCTGCAACCGCTGCTCCTCCCCCGGCGCCGGCTCCCCAAGGGCATGATCCTAACCAGATGGCCATGGACAACAACTTCAACAATCTCGTATGTGAACCTCGAGACTATGTAGCGATGATGTCAAGTGCTAACAACTGCCGTTTTAGTTTGATGTTGGTGGTAGTGGCCTAGCATTGGCCGATCCCATCACGACGGGAGACGTGCTCAATGACTTTGACTTTGACTCGTTCCTCCACGATAACGACGGAGATAATGCTGCCTTTAACTTTGACTCGTTCGCAATGGGTGACGAAATTGGGGCGGATTAATGGCACTTGCGAGAAGAGTTGGGTCGGCATTACACATCTTGGGTCACAATAATCAGGCATCATTCGTCACGGCGTTTACGTGGAAACTATATCATGGTCATGCGGCGATCAGGTTTCGGAGGGCATTTCCCTCATCTGCGGTGGCTTCAGGGGAAAAGAGTTTTTTTGTTCGGTCTATTGTTAGTGCCGTTGGTTGTCGTTCTGTTAAACGTCATTGCTCAAGCTTATTCAGTGGAGCTCTTTCGACGTCCTCTCCGCCTTGGTTTTGTTTTCCCTCTGGGAGCCCTCATATTCCTCAGACGTCTCTTTTTCTGTCCTTTTGCGCCTCCACACTTTCTTGTCTCTTGTTATGGTTTGATTCTGGTCGGCTCTGTTGGAGGAAATACGCGAAGAGGGCAGAGATATTGTAGGATGGGCGAGGCAGACGTCCCATCTTGTGTAAAGTGTTTGGTTGTTTCTGGTGTATCCTGATGCTAATGGCGAAAAATCACATACCATGCTTGCTATTCATGTATTTCTCAAGAGACAGAATTAAGAATTTCGGCTTAAACTACCTAGTCTCCAAGTTCTACTTATATAAGAATCTCCAAGTGCGCCGAGGCTTATACGATATACGTTACTGAGGGATAGGTGATGTTTTTAATCGAGGGCTACATGTTTAACTACAAGCTAACATAGCAGACAAAACATAGGCTTTTATGGAACATTTCGATTGGGGTCTCGTGGGCTCATTTTACCCTTGGCTTTTACGCCTACGTCCCTGCGATCAATAACATGGCAGATCAGAGAGACACGGCGGCTTGATATTCTGCGGATATTAGCGCACACGAACCCAAGTGTCGTAACGTCGTCTATTTTTATCTAGATATTTAGGCTACTCGCGCCAATTTTGTATGGGGTATCCGCAACGTCCAAGACAAAAGGAACATGACATGCTGTCTATAAATAGGAGCACTCAAAGCACAACCATGGTCAACTCTCGCGAGACCAGAGGAATCCTGTTCCGGAGCCTCTAATGCGCAAAGATGACAATGTGTCATGCAACCCTTGGCGATATAGGATCGACAAGGGTAAGAAGTGAATAAGCATGTCTTCTAGACTAAAGCTGGGGTGTGGAAGCAGAGACAACGACGGCCGGCGAAGCATCTATGCGGTTTCGTAGACGGCAACGTATTCGACCTCCATCATGTTTTCGTAGCCATCTTGGGTGGCAGCGTTGGGGTCGCCCTATTCGTTCTGTCAGTCCTTTGAATCTCTCTGGTCATGGTTGAAGGATAACTTACAGGCCAGTTACCGCCGACAGCGACGTTGAGAAGGATGTACATGGGGGAGTGAGCCAGCGTCGCCCAGGTCTCGCGATCACCCAATTGCGCACCAGTGAGCGAGTGGAACTGGTTGCCGTCCTGGAACCAAGTGATAGTCTCGGCCTCCCAAGTAGCTGGCCTCCTATCGATGACAATAGACCATGTATGGAAGTTGTTGTCCGGGATCGGGACGGGCTGTCCGAGACCTGAGGGCTCGTTGCAGGGACCACCGCCTTCATGGCCGCAGTGCACGGTGCCGAATCCCGTCATGTTTCCGTTGACACGCTCAAAGATGTCGAGCTCGCCGCAGAGGGGCCACACGGTGCCCGTACGCATGGCATCGCCAAGCATCCAGAAGGCGGGCCAGATACCCTGCTTGTGCGCAGCGTCACCGGTCCGCAGACTGGCCTCTACACGGATGGCCTTGTTCTCCTGTGCGTGCCAGGCCTTCGTGGACTCGAGGCGTCCCGAAGTCCATTCGCCGCTCTTTTCCTTCCAGGGAACCAGCTGGAGGGTGTGGCCACCCGAGAGCTGGATATTGCGGTTCGACTCGGTGTACTCTTGGAGCTCGTTGTTGCTGTTGATGTTGAGGGCCGTGTTCCAGTTGGACTCCTTCGGGGCGCAGCCCTGGCAGCCAGTGAAGTCGTCCTGCCAGACGACCTTGAAGCCCTCGAGATTCGGACACCGGATGGCCGAGGCCATGGGGAAAAGGCCGGCGAGGAGGGGGAGGAAGTTCCGCATACTGATCGTCGAGGTCGACGGGTTGGTAGGACGGATACCGTGTAAGTGGCTGACCTCTGGGTGAGACTGGCTGGATCAACAAAGATCAGAGACCTCAGGTAAAGACAGACCGGCGTCTTGTAGTGTTTTATAAAAGAGAAGCTTGTTTAGGTCGTTCGAGTCTAGAAGTAGCCAAGCACGGGAAGGGTGTCACAGCCAAAGGTTCAAAGATAGCCAGCTTAAGCAGATGGAGAATGGAATGAGAGTGCGCCTCCAGGGCAAAAAGAATGGAACCGGGGAAGCGAGGCAAAAGGAAGAAAACGAAAGAATAGGCCCAAGATATGGATATCAGGGACGGTGGAAAAGAGAGAATGGGAGAAGGAAGAAAGAAACGGGACAAAGAAGGGCTGGACCAGTCGTTCAGCGATGGTGGAGGGTGGTTGGCCCGAGGGGACTGGTATGCGGATGTTCTATATATACGCTATAGATAGATGGATCATGGATGGATCAATAGGCTCGGGATGTCGGGGAGACAAGGTCTCAGACAGGCAAGCCTTGGGACCCCAGAAGGGAGTGGAGTCGACAATTCAAGAAACGAGATGCAGGACCACGAAGCGAGGAGTACATGCTAGGTAGTAAGATGGAGGTTTCTCTAGTTTCCCATGGGCACGGCGCATAAGCTAGATTGCAGGCACAGGCATGAATACAGAAAGTCAACGTGTGTCCAACCACAGCGAGCCAAGACCGGCCGAGGTGTGAAAGGGCTAGCGGGGCGATATCCAGGGACGGGACCAGAGCCACTGGACGATACAAGCACGGGAATAGAGTGTTAAGCGTCCAGGAACTTGGACTAGGCCAGGGGTGGATGGCTTATTCCTCATGCCGGATTCGTTGTCCCCAAAGGCGAGAACATGCCGGCGGGTCGAGACGGAGGCTCCGGGGGAGTGGGCCGGAGATGGAGCGGTGGGTACGCGGCCCAGTAAATATAAAGGAGAAATGCAATATTGTGCTATTTGGAAGCAATACGAGGGAGCAGAGAGGGAGACTTTTTTGCACAATATTGTTCGATCGACTTGTCAAGGAAAAGTGAACCGGCGTGTTGTGGCAGCGTGTGATTGGGGATGCATGTTTCTTTTAATAAGGGGGGCTACATTCATGGATACATCAAGATGATTTTGAAACTCGCCAAGTTTATGTGCCCATATCCTGGGTAGTGATCATCTTATCAGCCAAGCAATAATATGCCTCTCTCTCTCTGTCTTCCATAAAAAAAAAACAGAAACAAGGCCCAAGTCCTGACCCGCGAGTACGGATGCGTAAAAAGAGGCGTTTTGATGGGCGCTTGGTAGTCTTGCCCAGGCACGGCTGGAATGAGACTATGCAATAGCGCGACCGGGTTTTCTATCTCTTCTTCTTCTTCTTCCACGCCGAGCCGTGATGCTGGACTGACATGAAACGCAGACAACAAAAGAAAAAGGGGGTGTCAGGGGCGATGGCAGCAAGCAAGGGTCAGATGATGGCAAATGCAAGGGGATCTTTCTTTGGAGAAATTCTCGATAGAGAGCAGAGTCTATCTGATGCAGGGCCAGATACGAGTGAGAACGTGCATCTGGGGGGGAATCTGTGATGTATTTTGGGGGGATTTACTATGAATTCTCTTGCGTTACCTATTTTAAGAAAAATAAAATGTCCGGCATGCATGTGCGATTATTCGTATCGCCATATGTTCTTTACCCTTTGCGGAAAGGCGCCATCGCCATCGTCACGGTGCAGGTCAAATAAAAGAAGCTTACCCTGGAGAGGAGCGAGGATTCGCATATTTCTTTACATGATGGTTTAATCTTGGGAACATGTTTCAAGAGCATGATATCGCGCAGATTTCATGCTTATGTGCCGTTGCATTTCTTAGCCAACTGCTGTCTTTTACTCTATGCTTAATTCTTTGTTTGCTTCTTCTCCAACACCACGCGGGTGTTTCACCATGTGTCTGGTGTAAGTAGGCGTGTGGCCAACCAGAACGTTAAGAGCCGTTTGGCCGTTTATGCTCGATGAGCTAGCAAACGCCCACCAGAATCCCCACTGATCCACCGCCTGTTTTTACCTGCGTCTTGAACTTCCAAAGATAGGTTCATTGTAAGTGATTATCGTATGTCGTCCAAGGCTCCAATTTTTATCTCGTGTATGTGGGAGCCTCAAGACCCGTCTCCTTAGTACCGTGGCCAACAGCTTATAATTAGGCAAAGCCGCATTTAAAGATAATATTAAAACGTAGTAGAGAGGGTACCTTCTAGCTTTACCTCTTTAAAATAAGCCCTTTAGAGTTTACGCTAAGAAATATTATTTAGCTATTAATTAGATTAAGGCTATTTATTTAGTTATTAATTAAGCTAAAATTAATAATAACTTATATATATACCTTAATTAGAATTAATACTCTCTAAAGTATTTAGAGGTAGCTTCTTATACCTATATATATATATACTAATTAAGTCTATTATAAGGCCTCGCTATAAGCGAGAGTATTTATAAGAGAATAGGGCTACTAAATTAAGTTAACTCTGCTAAGTATAGCGAGGAGTGCTCTCTATAGGAGGCCCTTAGTAAGGCCCTTAGAGAGCCCCTAGAGAGTCCCTAAAGGGCTACTAGAGACTAAGCGCTATTAATACTAAGCTATCTATAAAGCCTACTAGAGGTAAAATACCTAATTTACTTAATAAATAATTAAATTAAAAAAGAAAAAAAATAAAAAAAAAGTTAAGATAAAAAGGAATATAAAAATAATTAATTAAGATATTAATTATATAAATAATATATAAAGAAATTAATAAAATTAATATTAAAGTTATTAATAAAAATTCGAGATAGAGAGTATATTAGTTAGAAAGATAAAAATACTAGCTAATTTAGGAAAGATAATTATAAAGAGCTATATTATATAACTACCTATTATTTATTATAAATAATACCTCTCTAATAGCCTCTTTAATAATCTTTCTAATTATAATTTCTAATCTCTCTTTTTTATATATATATCTATATATATTTCCTTTATTTTAAATATATTTCTATCGATTTATAACCTTAAAGAGTATTTTCTTATTAAAAATATACTATTTTATTATCTCTATATTATTAAAAACCTTAAGAGATAAGTTTTAGTAATTTTATAATCCCTAATTATATTAAGAGAGCTTATAATCTAGCGAAATTACTTAATAACCTAAGAGATTATAATTTATAGATTTAACTATATATATATAAATTAATAATATAATAAAATATTTCTTTTATAATAATAAGGCTTAAGAATAAAGGATAATAAGCTTTTAATATTAATAATAAGTTCTTCTTACTATCTATTTTAATAACTAACTAATTAATTAATAAGTATAGCTTAAGAATAGTAACTCTCGCTTTAAGGCCTCTAGAGCTCTTATTACTATTATATCCTCTAGGTAATAATTAATAACTTCTACTTAATATCCCTAATCTACTTATTAATACTTAATAATATATATATTATAAATAGATAAAGCCTCTTATATACTTTATTAATCTAAAAAATAAAGACTACCTTATTAATAAGTATCTTATTTACTATAATAAGTAGAATATATCTATAAGTAATACTTTATTCCTATTTATTAATTTATTATTAATCTATATAGTTATAAGCCTAGACTTAGTTTTAATCTCTATCTATAGAGTTAGAAGCCTAGAAGTAGATTATAAATAGTATTTAATCCCTAAAGTAATAATTAGCTTAATAACTAATAATCTTTTCTTAATCTCTTATTATAGCCCTAAGATAACTTATTATACTCTAACCTTATAATACCCTAAGTTATTATTTACTAAGTAATTTTATATAATATACTTTATAGAGTATTAGCTTTCTCTATTATAGATAATAATCTTAAGATATACTTATTAAAGCTAAGGCTAGAAATAAATAGGTATACTATAGTTTACTCTTTTTATTAATTATATATTAATAATATCTAATCTAATAAGTCTCTATTTTATAATAATATTAAGCTAAATACTATATTAGCCTAGAGCTAGATTTAATACCTATTTTTTCCTAGCTACTTTATTATAAGCCTACTATAGGTTTTAATAATTATAGCTATAATAAAGATAATAACTCTTTTACCTATAATATATATAGTATCTATTATCTCCTTTATTATTATTAATAAGGTATAAATATATATATCTATTATATTAAATCTAGCTATAATATTAATAATATTAAGTAGGTATATATTTTATACTTAAGGATTTTCTATCGATCTAAATTTATCTTTATTAATAATAATAAGTATATTTACTATCGAACTTATTATTAAGAATATAACTATAGAGAAAGCTTATCTATACTTACTTCTTCTATATAATTTAATATTACTCTTTCTATTTTAACTACTATATTAAGGTCTTTTAATATCTCTTATATTCTCTTTATTATATCGATATCTTAGTCCTTTATTCTTAATTTGCTACTTATTAAAAGCATTCTTAATATATTATACCTTATTAAGTAAGACTAATAGCTTATTACTAACTTTAAAGCTAACTTAAACTCTTATACTATATAGTATTACCTAAGATATAAGATTAAATAGTTTAACCTTAGGCTATATAATAATATCTATTATACTTATTATTATTATAATACTATTCTAAATAGTTATACTATATATAATTAATATAAAAAGGGCTAATCCTTTTTTTAATCTTAAAATAATAAGCTTAATCTTAATAAGATTCTTAATAAGCTATTTAAGCTAACTTAGGTTAAGAAGATACTTATTACCTATATATATATTTATATATAAGTTATAATCTATTATAGTTAGTAATATAAATATAAAGAGTATATTATTAATTTCCTTAAGGATATTAATTATATTTATTAATAGCTATTATTACTTCTATAAGAGCTTAATATTATTATTCTTTACTTTTATAATTAGTTAAATTAGTCTTATATAATTTATTAATTTTATAATTAATTTTATATTTATTAATAATATATCTAAATCTAGCTTAATTATTTTTTTATAAATTATCTTAATTATTAAGATATAGTTATTAATAAAGATTACTTTAATTAGCTATTAAATAATAGCGATATCTCTAATTAGCTAGTTAATAAGGTTATTAATCTAATTAAAATTAAAAAAGCGCTTCTAAATAATATCGATATAGATAATATAAATTACTAAGAAGCTATTATTATTCTTAATTTTATTATATAAAAGTAAGATTTAATATTTCTATATAACTACTTTTAGGGTTACTTATAGGTACTTAATATCTCTCTTAAGCTTACTCTAGGTTATAATAAACCTTATCTTAATATACCTAGGGTCTATAGCACGCTACTAAATAAGTTTAATTACTTATAAATATTACTTTCTCTTATTTTTCTCTCTCTTTTCCCTTAAAGTAAAAATAACTTTATTAAAATAAGAGAATATAATATATAATATATAAACTATATTAAGTAATTAATAAAATATTATAATAGCTATTTTACTAAATATCTATATTTTCTCTATATTACTTTTAATATATTAATATATTAATAAGTTAATTAGTATAATACCTTTTTTATTAAGAAAGATAGCTATTATATTAATATCGATATTAACTAGCTATATCCTATTTTTAACTTTAATATTACTAAAGCTAAAGCGCTTTTAAACTCTATTATATAGTATTTTAATAATCTCTATAGTACTTATACTTTCTAAGGTAGTTATCGCTACTAGCTTAAAATATATATTTATAAGCTAGGATATCTTAATATCTTTTTTATTTTCTTTATTACTAACTTTTATTAAGAAAGCTTATAATATTATATACCTAATTATAATACTTAGAGAGTAGCTAATAACTATAATAAGATAAGAATTATAGTAATTAATCTTAAGGAGAATCCTTATATAGCTATATATTACTTCTATATCTATTTCTAAAGCTTTCTTAAGTATATTATTATCCCTAAGTTTAATATTATTAATTACTAATTATAATATAAATAATAAGTATATAGAAATATTTATTCTTATAGATTTTATTAGCTAAAGAATATATTAAGCCTTAATATATTACTAATAGGGTCCTAAAGCTTATATTAAGAGTTTCTATACTTCTAAGGCTTCTATATTATTATTATTAATCTAGCCCGCGAGCTCGCTAATTAGTAATAAGATACTAACTTATTAATTATTATTAACCCTTACTTAACCTTTAGAGACTTAGGTAATATTATTAATTATATATAGTATTATATATATATTAGAATTTATTATTAATATTAGAAATATATATAGAATAAGTACCTATCTAAAGAGATATATTATTACTTTTACTTTCTATATATTATATATATTTAATTTATTCTCTTATAAGACTATAACCTTAACTATTTAGTCTATAATAGCGCCTATAATAATATATAACTTAATAATTTTAATTAGACTTTTATAATAGCCTAGCTAGCTAATATTAATATTTCGCTTTATATAAGTAAGCTAGTAATTATTAACTATATTATTAAGTATATTAATAAGGTAGAAAAGAAGTTAGAGAGCTATAAAGATATAATAAAGAATATCCTACTCTATATTAACTTTAACTATAGTATTATTAACTTTATTACTAAATTTATAAATAAATTAATTATTAAGAGAGATTAATCTACCTAAGAGATATAATATTTACTACTTAATCTTAATTTATAATAAGGTACTAAAGTTATTTAGATTATTAATTATTATTACCTTAATAAGTATTAAAAAGCTAACTTTATCTTTACTAAGGGTAAAGATATAATATACTTTATAAAGAATATATATTAAAAATATCTTACCTATCTACTTAGCTTTAAAAACTATAGCTACTTTTATTTTCTTATATATATTAATTTCTCTCGCTAATTATAGCTTTAATATAAGTTTCTTAATATAATAGATTATATTCTTAACTATTTCTCGCGATATTATAAAAATAATAATTATAAAGACTTTATTTATATTAAGCTTATACTTTATTACTTATATATTAACTTTAATAAGTTACTAATTATTAAGGGTTAGGCTTTTAAGACCTATATTAATACCTATCTTTATTATAAGGTAATATATACTAAAGCTTATCTATATAACTATTTCGGTATTATTAAGGAAATTATAGAGAATAAATTTAAGAAGGACCCTAAGGAGGAAGATAAGGTACCTCCTTAATTATAATAAGAGATTATTACTTTTTTACCTTAAGATAAGCCTAACTCTAATAAAGTTAGCTTATTTAGTAATTACGCTATTAACCTAGCTTTTAACTAAAATAGCTATATCGGTAAATATCTTAACCTATATATCTAAAAATATAAATACTAAGATAGTCTTTATTAAAATTACTCTTAATAAGATATAGATATTATTAATAAGGCTATTATATAGAGTCTTAACCCTAAGTAATACCTTA